>APFE030713938.1:36790-74802 GCA_000404065.3 Pinus taeda
GCCTGAATATTAAAAAATACCGGTGGGCACAATTAACATGATGAGCGTAGGTTTGAATTCCGCTTTTTCCATTTCATGTAGGCAGTGCGTTCCTTACAGGTATAAGCATAACCACGCCGTGTTTGTTTGATGACTTTGACGGTGAAATCCGATATAAAAAGGTATGTGTACAAGATTTGACTTGGAAATTGAATGATGAGTGTGAAAGGGTATACATATGGATTGAAATTGAAATTGAAATTTAATTGACTCCATGAATACCACTATTGAAATTTTAATCCACTAAGAAATAACATATTTACAATAGCAATCATGGCTGAGGTTCATATACCGAGGCTTCATAAAAACTGAGGATTTAAATACCACCTCTTACACCGAGACTAATATCTTATACATTCAATGGTTGTGCATATCGATCCTCACACAAGTCGATGTAAACTTAACACATGTATTTATCATTTCTTTCTTCATAATTTTAACAATTCCATGAACGTCAGGAAACCGATAAATAATTTCTCAATCAACCAATATATACAAACTGGAATAAAATAACTTACAAACTTGGATTGGCCAAATAAGTAGAATTGATGGCCCTTTACAAACTGCCTGAAGGCTTCCAACCAGAAAACCTCTCACACTCTCTCTCACTCTCACTCCATCTCTGATTTTTTTTTTTAATGCCTTTGAGACTTCATAATTTTTAAAACTTAGCATGATCTAAAAAATCCTAAAATGACTCAACTAAAAGCTCTAAAACTGTACATGCAATGCATACATATGGAAAAAAGCATCTTGAGGCTTTATTCCATCTTTTTCCCTGGTCTAAAATGGAAAAGCTTTCCTTATCACTTAATGATCCACAACCATTTATTTTACACCTAAAAGATCTCCTAGTTTTATTTATTTATTTTGAGAATATCTACTTAAATCACACTTAAAGCCCTAAATATTAGACTGACTTGGAATTTTTGAAACTAATTTCACAAATTCATGACCCCTATGTCTACTATTTACAATAATTTCCCTTTGGGCTGAATGCTCCCACATTAGACTCCCAAGGTAGAAAAAATTCATGATCTCCTGATCATGTGTTTAGATCTATGTTTGCCTGGATCCCATATCTTGTGTTGCAACTGTCCATTTGTCGCTGCTTCTGTCTGTTGTTCTTCTCCAGGTCTGCACACTTTATGCTACCTTGCTCCACTAGCTGCACTCTTGCAATCTGTCTCTGTTATCATTTTGTTTCTTCTACTGCTTCTCCTGTTTTGCTTCGCTGGTGCTAGTCTCTTCGAGGATTCCTTCATCATCATTTTTCTCATCATTTCAATTTCTTTTTCTAGCAAATTTTCTCCAGCTTCTTCAGTAGGACCTGTACTCACAAAACAATTGTTAGAATGAAAATCATAAGGCATCAGTGCCTCTTCTGCTGCTATCAATGTTGTCTCAGCTGTCACTATGGATGTTACTGCCACTGTCGCCATAGATGTTGCTACCTTCCAAACTTCATGTCCCTCTACAACATGCTTTGGCTCATCACCTGCAATTTCATCTGCAACTTTTCCCTCTTGTTCACTACACTGGCCTCTTTCTTCTGCAATCTCCTTATCATACTCTGGATTCTCCAACCAGTATTCTAACAAAGCAATTTCTCTGTAGCATCGCTGAAGCATATCATCATCACCTGCATTCATACATAAACTTTCAGTATCAACTGTTACTTCCTTTATCTGTGCTTTAGACTGATTCACTTCTTCAACATTCAGAAGAACTTCCTCTTGTGCTGTAACAGTTTCACAAGATGGCACATCCTCCTCAGCACCTGTAATCACATCACAATTGTCAGCTATACAAACATAAGAGTCCACATTATTCAGCTCATCTGGATCTGCCCAATAATTCAAGAAATCATCAATAATCTTCTTTTTTGTTAACGGCATGTGTAAATCTATTTTCTGTTGTAGCCTCTACCACTTCACTCTCTTCCTCATCAGTAAATCATGTCTCTGGTCTCTCACATTTTCCTGCAACAACTCCATCAATAGCTCAAGATGAACTGCTATCTCATCTTTCTCTTTCTCATACTCTTCCTCAGTCAACTGTTGTCTTATGCCATTCACCTTGGCATATTTCTTCTCTTTTCTACTGTGGCCTCTTTTTGAACCTCTACTTCCTCCTTTATGACTTTTAGTAGTCATCTCCTTCGCCATGATTTGCTCCCCTATGAGTTGCATGAAGCCTCTGCCACAACAAACTCTTTTGCTGCCACTTACCTCACCAATTCTTCCCTCCGGATCTAGTCTTTTGGTAATCATAGTTCCTCTACTGGAACCTTTTGAGAATCCTCCACTACTCCTGTAGGCTTCCTCATTTGCAACTTTATTCAACCTTTGTTGAATATTTAGGTGCTGCCACATTCACTTATCCTTCCTCCCGCTGATATTTCTTCACTATTCCTGTAAATCAATATTCATCAGTCCCAAAAATAATCACATGCAATTAACTTAACAAAAAAACATTTGAACCTTCAAAAAGATCTATTCCGGCTCTAATACCACCTGATGCAAGGAAAATCCGCATAAACCTAGAATCTTCAAATACTCTGTTTCAACTAATAATTTCAACTTCACCAATAGCCCAATTAAGAAATCAACTCTGAATTCAATTCAAATTCATACATTCTTCAATCTCAATAGAGCCAGGCTCTGATACCACTTGATGCAAGGTCAACACCACTCTACCCTGTAATCACCGGGATCTTCCAACAAAGTTCACATAAAAATACATCTCAACATATAGTCCCAATTAACTTCTTAAGTCTAGCAATTTCATACCGTGTCATTTGTGGAAAATTTTCTCACAATCATAAATTAATTATGCTTGATGTCAAAGAGATCAAAACCATGTCTGCAAGAGGTTCTCCTTTTGCTAGTCTCTAAAGACTGTTAACGTAATTCTTCTTTGTGAATCCGCCCATCCCTAAAGACAACATTACTTAGTTTCTTGAAAAACTCGTGTAAGGCCTCAATTCCCCTCACAATGAATGTTAGTTCTGCAGCAAGAACAACGGATCTTCGTTTGCAGCTGATTGTTCAACCGACTTAGTTTTGAGTCCAACATAACCATAAAAAAATGTGTTGCATAACCCAACAACGCAACTAACCAGTAAATGTGTATGTATGCAATATATAAACTCACAACTCCTGCCACTGGAACACTTAAACAAACCCAACATCTACATCTTTACACATATGAACCATGCATATACGCTGTCTACACAATCATTGATGCACAGGTCATTGTGTCAATTAAAATTCAACAGTGCCACGGATACCGATATTAATACACAGTGTTTAACTAACAACAATACGGACATACAAATTATGTAATTCGCGTACATCCACTTCCATGCGCATGTCACTGCCTTCGAGACTAACGCTGGAAAATCGTCCCTAAATTCTAAACTGGAAAATGTGCTGCTCCAAGGTTCAACACACGGTCATATATGTATTTCATATGCAATCCTCACCCTTTACAGCTATTTCAACTGGATTTCCTCGAATTTTCTCGGACTGATACAATTTAAGTCGAACCATCAAATTGAGTTGTAAGCCCTTCCAAACAACCTGTCAGCTTGGTATCACTCCACTGCCATTCTGTACATTAAACCAATTTATACAGCGCCTTCATGATTCAAAATTTATATTGATTCTAAAATAGATCTACAGGAATTATTGACAAGGATTTCCACTAATAACAAACCAACCCAAAACATTCATATACCGAGGTTTGATACAAACTGAGGATTTAAATACCACTAATGATACCATAAAAACAAAGAAAATAAAATACTACTATTGAGCTTATATACAAAATCTTATGAATATAATGAGATGCATAAAATGAATACCAAGTCTCCAACTTCAAAATTCATTTCTCTTCTCTTCATGCCTACTCTGGTTTTGTACTTGATGTTGCTATCTTGCAGCTGTTGTTTCACCTGTTCATGTATTGATTACATTCTGGAAGAAAATTCTTCACCTTCTGCACTCCTCATTTCTTCTTTCCCTAAATTTCTTAGTTCATATATTCCTCTAGGATGCATTCCATAAACAATATGGAATGGACTCTGTCCTGTACTCCTGTTTGGTGAATCATTATATGCATACTCAACTTGTGGCAATACTTTATCCCATTTCTTTGGATGCTCTGTAGTAAGGCTCCTCAAAATATTTTCTAAACTTCTGTTCACAACTTCAGTCTGTCCATCAGTCTCAGGATGATAGGCTGAGTTGAAACTTAGCTTAGTTCCCAACTTCTTCCATAATGTTCTCCATAAATGTCCCATGAACTTTGAATCTCTATCTAAAACAATGCTTTTGGGCAATCCATGCAATCTTACAATTTCTTTAAAAAACAAGTTAGCAATGTGAGAAAGAATCACAAGTTTTATAACAGGGAATAAAGTGTGCCATTTTTGAAAATCTATTTACTACAACAAAGATTGAATCATACCCTCTTTGAGCAATGATTCAATCCAAACACAAAATCCATGTTTATCATATCCCAAGGCCTATCTGGAATGGGTAATGGAATATATAATCCGGTATTCTGGCTTCTTCCTTTTGCATACTGGCAGACCTTACAATTTCTTACATACTTCTCTACCTCAAATTTCATTCTTGGCCAGAAATAAAACCTGTTGAGTTGCTCCAAAGTCTTCTCTGTACCAAAATGTCCTGCAAGTATTCCACTATGCTTTTCTTTGATTAAATTTTCCCTCATCAAATAGACTGGTATGCACAACTGATTTTTCTTTAACAACAAACCATCCTGTAGAAAATAATCCAACCACTTTCTCCTATCTTCCAAAGCCAGATTCCTACAAGCTTCAAATGCCTCTTTAAAATCTGAATCATTTTCGTATAACTCCTTAAGAAAATCAAACCACACCACTTGGATTTGACTTTCCTGCAACAAAACATTCCTTCTACTTAAGGCATCTGCAACTTTGTTTGACTGTCCAGTTATATGCTTCAACACAAAATGAAAGATTTGAATATATTTTACCCATTTAGCATGTCTTTGGCTGAGCTTTGGTTGCTGCGTGATAAACTGCAATGCATGGTTATCTGAATAGAGAATAAATTCTTTTGACATCAAATAATGTTGTCACTTCCTTAATGCTTGCACAACTGCATAAAAATCCTTATCATAAGAAGAATATTTCCTTTTTTCATCATTTAGTTTTTCACTCAAATAAGATATCAGTCTATCTTCTTGGCTCAAAACTCCTCCAACTGCTTCTGCGCTGGCATCACACTTAACTTGAAAGGGTTTGTTAAAATCAGGAAGAACCAAAACAGGCTTTTCAGTTATTTTCTTCTTTAACAGCTGAAAATTTCTCTCTGCTTCAACAGTCCACTTAAATGGTTGTTTATCTTTTTTTATGGTCTCAATAATAGGTGCATTAATCTTACTAAAGTTCTTAATGAATTTTCTGCAAAAACTAGCAAGACCATGAAAACTCCTTACCTCAAAAGCACTTTTGGGTGAAGGCCACTCCACAATTGCTTTGATCTTTTCTGGATCCATCTTTAATCCTTCAGCTGAAATCACAAATCCCAAGTACACCAACTCCAATTTCATGAATAAACATTTCTTCAGGTGCAACAATATTTTTTCTTGTTGTAGCTTCTGCAGGACATAATTTAAATGCCTCAAGTGCTCCTCCTTAGACCTGCTATAGACTGATATATCGTCCAAATATACTATTACAAATTTACCAATGAATTCTTTAAGAACTTAATTCATAAGTCTCATGAATGTACTTGCTGCATTGGACAACCCAAAAGGCATCACTCTCCATTCATATAATCCTTCATTGGTCTTAAAAGTGGTTTTCCACTCATCCCCTTCTCTTATCCTTATTTGATGATACCCGCTTTTAAGATCTAATTTCATATTCTCAGGTTGCTTCTGTTGCTTCCCTTCCTTGTTGATGTCTTCATATGAGACACTTTCAACATGTTTCTTCTGATTAAATCAATTTCTTTGTCTAATAAATCCTCATACTACTGATTTCTTGCCTCTATGCTTGTTTTTGTTCTCACTACCACCCGATCATCCATATCCACTTGTCTTCTAGAATGGAAAACTTCTTCTTTCCTCAACTGAGTCAAATGTTCTGCACCAATACCTGCACTCACAAAACACTTGTTAGAATAAAATTCATAAGGCCTCAGTGCCTTATTTCCTTCTGCCAGCATTTCAGTATAATGATCCCAATCATTCTTGATATTATCACTAAGTCTATCCTCAACATCATCTTCTCCGAGAATGCATCTGTATTCTGGTTCATAAAAATAATCCTCTTTATTTTCATTCATCTCTGTCTTTATATTCGGAATATTTATCCTCTGTACTTCTATTCTCTTCTCTAGAACACTTAACTCATGCCATAAATCTGTCATCTCCTTTGAGAAACTTTCTGTACAATCTTCAATACTTTCACAAGCCAAGCTTCCTGTTGTTACCATCTCATCACCTGCATTCATAAATAAACTCTTAGTTTCCATAAAATGTTCAACAGTATCAACTGTTACTTCCCTTATCTGCACTTCAGACTGATTCACTTCTTTTGCATCCATAAGAACAGTTTCACAAGATGGCGTATCCTCCTCAGTGAAACCTATCATCACATCAAAATTGTCAGCTACAAAAATACACGGTTTTACATTATCCAACTGATCTAGATTTACCCAATAACTCAAGAAATCACAAATGATCTTCTCCTCTGTTTCACCAATGGAAACCTCCTCTTCCAACTCAGCTGCTCTAAGTTTTTCCTGTCTCAACTGTACATCTATCCTCTACTCAAGCTTCCTCAGCTCCTATGTTAACTACATGCTTATCTGTAAATCTCTTTTCTTCTGTAGCCTCTGCCACTTCACTCTCTTCCTCATCAGTAAACCATGTCTCTGGTCTTTCACATTTTCCTGCAACAACTTCATCAATATCTCAAGGTGAACTGCTATCTCAGCTTTCTCTTTCTCATAATCTTCCTGAGTCAATTGTTGTCTTATGCCATTCGCCTTGGCATATTTCTCCTTCTTTCTTCTATGGCCTCTTTCTGAACCTCTGCTCTCTCCTTTATGACTTTTAGTAGTCATCTCCTTCGCCATAAGTTCCCCACCTATGAGTTTCATGAAGCCTCTGCCACAACAAACTCTCTTGCTGCCACTTACCTCACCAATCCTTCCCTCCGGATCTGGTCTTTTGGTAATCATTGGTCCTCTGCTGGAACCTTTTGAGCATCCTCCACTCCTCCTGTAGGCTTCTCTCATCTGCAACTTTATTCAACTTCTGTTGAATCTTTAGGTTCTGCCACATTCACTTAGAATACCTTGCTGGACTCCTTTATCACTGCACTCTCTGTGCTGCAATATTCATCAATTCCAAAATCTAACATTCATTCATCACATGTAATTAACTTAACTTAGAAACTTGAATCTTCAAACAGAATTATTCTAGCTCTGATACCACTCTTGTGAACTCTTGTGTTTGTATAGCTGACAATCTTGATGCAAGCCTAGCCTACAAAACCCGGAATCTTTAACTGTGTCTATTCATATAACCATGCATTGAAATACATAGTAAATCCAGCATATTATCCCTGATAAATGTTAAAAGCTATGAAAGTTTCGGAAAATACATATGCACACAAAATCATTGAACTAATTAATTAAGAAATAAAATATTTAGAAGAGAAATCATGGCCTATTCATGGCTTCTCATTCTTCTTCATACTCACTCATTCTCTCTCACTCTCTCTCTCTCTCTGATCTTCAATGTCTTTGAGGATTCCTAATTTATAAAACTAAGCATGATCTAGAATCACTCAACTAAAAGCTCTAAGAGTCTACATGCAATGCATACATATGGTAAAAAGCATCTTGAGGATTTTCCCATTTTTTTCCCTGTTATAAAATAGAAAAGCTTTCCTTATCCCATAATGATCCACATTCACTGCTTTATGCCTAAAAACCCTCCCTATTTTATTAAAAATAACAAAGTATTTAAAATTATCACACCCCCTTTTTTATTCCATATTTACAAATGAAAAGGGTCTTGATGCTCCTGCATCATACACCCAACCTTAAAATTAATCATCATCTCCTGATCATGTGTTGGGATCTGTGTATGCCTGGATCCCACACCTTGTGCTGCAAGTTTGCATTTGCCGCTGCTTTTGTCTGTTGTTCTTCTCCAGGTCTCCAGACTTTATGATGCTTTGCTCCACTAGCTGCACTCTTGCAATTTGTATCTGTTTTCATTTTTCTGTTGCTTCTGCTACTTCCCTTCCTTGCTGATGTCTTCATCTGAGACACTTTCAACATGACTCTTCTGATTAAATCAATTTCTTTGTCTAATAAATCCTTAGACTGCTGATTTTTTGCCTGTATGCTTGTTTCTGTTCTGACTACCACCCAATCATCCTTATCCTCTTGTCTTCTGGAACAGAAAACATCTTCTTTCCTCAACTGATTCAAATGTTTTGCACCAATACATGCACTCACAAAACACATGTTAGAGTAAAATTCATAAGGCATCAGTGCCTTATTTCCTTCTTCCAGCATTTCAGTATATTGATCCCAATCATTCTTGATATTATCACTCAGTCTATCCTCAACATCATCTTCTCCGAGAATGCATCTGTATTCTGGTTCATAAAAATAATCCTCTTTATTTTCATTCATCTCTGTCTTTATGTTCTGAATATTTATGCTCTGTACTTCTAGTCTCTTCTCTAGAACACTTAACTCATGCCATAAATCTGTCATCTCCTTTGAGAAATTTTCTGTACAATCTTCAATACTTTCACAATCCAGGCTTCCTGTTGTTACCATCTCATCACTTGCATTCATACATAAAATCTCAGTTTGCACAAATGTTCAACAATATAAACTGTTACTTCCCTTATCTGCGCTTCAGACTGATTCACTTCTTCTACATCCATAAGAAAAGTTTCACAAGATGGCGCATCCTCCTCAGTAAAACCTATCATCACATCACAATTGTCAGCTACAAAAATACGCGGTTTTACATTATCCAGCTGATCTGGATTTACCCAATAATTCAAGAAATCACAAATGATCTTCTCCTTTGTTTCACCAATGGAAACCTCCTCTTCCAACTCAGATTCGCTGAGTTTTTCCTATCTCAGTTATACATCTATCCTCTGCTCAAGCTTCCTCAGCTCCTCTGTTAACTGCATGCTTATCTGTAAATCTCTTTTCTTCTGTAGCCTCTGCCACTTCACTCTCTTCCTCATCAGTAAACCATGTCTCTGGTCTTTTACATTTTCCTGTAACAACTCCATCAATAGCTCAAGATGAACTGCTATCTCAGCTTTCTCTTTCTCATACTCTTCCTGATTCAACTGCGGTCTTATGTCATTTGTCTTGGTATATTTCTCCTTATTTCTTATATGGCCTCTTTGTGAACCTCTTCTCTCTCCTTTATGACTTTTAGTAGTCATCTCCTTCGCCATAAGTTCCTCACCTATGAGTTGCATGAAGCCTCTGCCACAGCAAACTCTCTTGCTGCCACTTACCTCACCAATCCTTCCCTCTGGATCTGGTCTTTTGGTAATCATTGGTCCTCTGCTGGAACCTTTTGAGCATCCTCCACTGCTCCTGTAGGCTTCTCTCATCTACAACTTTCTTCAACTTCTGTTGAATCTTTAGGTTCTACCACATTCACTTAGAATCCCTTGCTGGACTCCTTTATCACTGCACTCTCTGCTACAATATTCATTAGTTCCAAAATCTAACATTCATTCATCACATGCAATTAACTTAAATTAAAAAATCGAATCTTCAAACAGAATTACTCTAGCTTCGATACCACTTGATGCAAGCCTAGCCTGCAAAACCCAGAATCTTTAACTCTGTCTATGCATATAACCATGCATTGCAATACACAATAAATCCAGCATATTATCCCTAATAAATGTTAAAAGCTCTGAAAGTTCCAGACAATACATATGCACACAAAATCCCGCATGTGTGCAAATGGTTGGTGTGATCTTCAATTAGTTTTATAATTTTTAAAAGCCTATTAAATGGAGATAAGGAATAGTAATTATTGGGTGAAAGATTGTGAATTTAATGGAGTTCGTAGAACATACGGATGTGTGAAAAATGTCGGACATTTGGTTTTTGATTTGGTTAATAGTTGGATTGCATTCTCATATGCACAATGTTTGAAGATCATGGTTTATGCAGGCCAGCCTTGCATCAAGTGCTATTAGAGCTAGAATAATTTTGTTTGAAGATTCAAGGTTTTAAGTTAAGTTAATTACATGTGATGAATGAATGTTAGATTTTGGAACTAATGAATATTGTAGCAGAGAGTGCAGTGATAAAGGAGTCCAGCAAGGGATTCCAAGTGAATGTGGCAGAACCTAAAGATTCAACAGAGGTTGAATAAAGTTGCATATGAGAGAAGCCTATAGGAGCAGTAGAGGATGCTCGAAAGGTTCCAGCAGAGGACCAATGATAACCAAAAGACCAAATCTGGAGGGAAGGATTGGTGAGGTAAGTGGCAGCAAGAGGGTTTGTTGTAGTAGAGGCTTCATGCAACTCATAGGTGAGGAAATCATGGTGAAGGAGATGACTAGTGAAAGTCATAAAGGAGAGAGCAGAGGTTTAGAAAGAGGCCACAGAAGAAAGAAGGAGAAATATGCCAAGGCAAATGGCATAAGACAGCAGTTGACTCAGGAAGAGTATGAGAAAGAGAAAGCTGAGATAGCAGTTCATCTTGAGCTATTGATGGAGCTGTTACAGGAAAATGTAAATGACCAGAGACATGGTTTACTGATGAGGAAGAGAGTGAAGTGGCAGAGGCTACAGCAAAAAAGAGATTTACACATGCAGTTAACAGAGGAGAATATTGTTGATGATTTCTTGAATTATTGGACAGATCCAGATGAGTTGGATAATGTGAACTCTTGTGTTTGTATAGCTGACAATTGTGATGTGATTACAGTTGTTGAGAAGGATGTGCAATCTTGTGAAACTATTACAGCACAAGAGGAAGTTCTTATGGATGCAGAAGAAGAGAATCAGTTTGAAGCACAGATAAGGGAAGTAATAGCTGATACTATTGAACATTTTGTGCAAACTAAAAGTTTATGTATGAATGCAGGTGATGATGATGTGCTTTGGCAATGCTACAGAGAAATTGCATTATTAGAATATTTGTTGGAGAATCCAGAGTATGATAGGGAGATTGTAGAGGAAAGAGTTCAGTGCAGTGAACAAGAGGGAAAAGACATCATGGAAACAAATGGTATGAGAGGAAGACTAGTTGATAAGAATTCTTTGTTCAAAGAGAATCAACACATTGATGCGCTAATTGAGATGGATAATTCAGAACAACATACTGAAATGTTGGCAGAGGGAAGTAAGGCACTGATGCCTTATATTTTTTATTCTAACAATTGTTTTGTGAGTACAGGTCTTATTGAAGATGCTGGAGAAAATCTGTTAGACAAAGAAATTGAACTGATGAGGCAGATGATGATGAAAGTATCCTGGAAGAGGCCAACAGCAGTGAAACAAAATAGAAGCAGCAAAAGAAAGACAACAGAATATTGTGAGAGCATAGCCAGCAGAGCGATGCAGCATAAGATATGGAGACCTAGAGAAAAGCAGCAAGCAACAACAGATGATGACTTGCAGAACAAAGTGTGGGATCCAGGAAAACCAAAACCAGAAGACACATGATCAGGAGATCATGAATATTTTCTACCTTCGGAGTCTGATGCAGGAGCATTAAGCCCATGGGAAATCATTGTAAATAGTAGATATAGGGGGTCATGCATTTTTAAAAATTAGTTTCCTAAGTTCCAAGTCAGTTTAATATTTAAGCTTTTAAGTGTGATTTAATTATATATTCTCAAAATAAATAAATGAGAATATAGAAACTAGGAGAGATTTTAGGCATAAAAGGAATGGATGTGGATGATTAACTGATAAGGAAGCTTTTCTATTTTAGAACAGGGAAAAAGATGCGAAATAGCCTTAAGATGCTTTTGCCATATGTATGCGTTGCATGTAGAGTTAGAGCTTTTAGTTGAGTGATTTTAGGATTTTTAGATCATGCTAAGTTTTATAAATTATGAAGCCTCAAAGGCATTGAAAATCAGAGAGAAGGAGAGAGAATGAAGAATGAGAGGCCATGAATAGGCCATGAATTCTCTTGTTAATATTTTATTTCTTAATTAATTATTCTCATATTTTTGTGTGCATATCCATCTGATTGATACACACTTCTCATCATATTGCTTAACTTGAATTCTCATCAGATTGAATTTTGTTTGAAATAAATTGTGAGCATTGGCATAAGTGTGAATCCCTTTAAATTTGTGAGTTATAAAGTTACACTATAATTTGGGAAACAAAATTTCTGCAGTAAATGGTAGAATATGAATTTGCCAGGAATGTGAAATTATAAGCTTCCGCAAGTGTTGAAAATTGCATGTGTTGAAGTGGAATTGGGCAATTATTTGAGGTGCATGCTTTTATATACATGAGTGAAGAAAGATCCTGGTTATTGTAGGTCTACCCTGCATCAAGTGGTATCAGAGCTAGAATAATTCTATTTGAAGATTCAAGAAGATAGGGCCACTATCCTGTCTGTACTATGCCATTCATATTGGATCCGTGATGCCTGCTAAGTATTATTAAAGCCCAGTCGTTTACGTGGTAGCTAAAACATAATTTACATTATATTTTTATTAATCAATTAACACCTCGTTGTGGACGGTAGCAAACAGTGAGTACAGGAATCATCTAGAAGTACAGCGAAAGCGCAATTTACGGGAGTGGGCTTGCGTTTGTCAGAGGCAGCATCATTGTGCGTTATTTTTTTTTGACAATTAAGAAGCATCTTAGACTCCCATTATGCAACTTGGGTTTGTATTACGCTCCTCCAACGTTCAAACCACACAGGAAATACATATATCTGGTGCACTGTTCAAACAGGTAAGGCATGCCAAATAGTGGGCGCGTTTGTATTACACTCCAACGTTTAAACCACATCGGAAATACATATATCCGGTGGACTGTTCAAACCAATTTGGGTGCCACGCGTGTGTGATAGGTAAGGAATGCCAAGTAGTGGGTGCCTTCAAACCAATTTGAATGTAGATGCCAACTAGTGGGCGTGAGTTTGTGAGAGGCAAGTTTGTTATATTCTCTGACAATAAAGAAGCATCTTACGCTCCCATAATGCCACTTGTGTTTGTATTAGACTCCAACGTTCAAAGCACACGGGAAATACATATATCCGGCGGACTGTTCCAGATGATTTGATCAAACGTTTTAACCACACACAGATATATGCATATCCGGTGGACGGTTCCAGATGAGGCAAGCGCTGGAAATATATAGCCGTTCAATGAACTTGGTAAATGGCGATATATGTCTTTCAAATTTCATTTTACAGCGTTTTCATCCTCCTCTATCCATCTATGTTTAGATTGTGTGTTGGGTTGTGGTTTGAGTCAGAGGTCAGTAAGCTTAAGTCTCTCGTTTGAGTCAGAGGTCAGTAAGTTTAAGTCTCTGGTTTGAGTATGGGTATGTGTCAGTCTGTGTGTGAGTCATGAGTGACTTATATCTGCGTAGATAGAGGAGGAGGGTTTGCAATTTTTGTGTTCATGGAGATTAGTGATGTTTTTTCAGTATGGTATGCACGCCATCAAAGTCTATTTTTGTATGCAATTCTATTTCGTAGCTCTGTTTTTTTCTTGATTATAAATTATTGAATTTCCATTTACATCATGTCGCTGAAAAATGTTTAAATGATGCATGTCATTGAGGTTGTTGTTAACTATGGCTAAAGAAATGAAATCATTACTTGGAATCCCACCTCCAATTCCAGGTACGGCCTTTTGATTAATATACTGTACGATCTGAAATATTGCATATGAAGGTGTGCACAATGTGATTTATCTTACCATCCCGGCAACAAAAAGGTCATATTCCTTTATGTTTCACCCTATTCTTCTATGTTTTGTAGGCCATTTGATATGTGAGAAGGACCTGTAACCTTCAACCCATAATCTTGTTGTATCGTTAATCTCCACACCTAGAAGTAACCGCAGAATAGTGATTTCCATATTGAGATGCCGGTCGTAGGGGGCAGGAAAGACGCTAGCTATGTACTCTGCATAGCGAGACTAATAGCCAGCACTAGCACTAGTCATAGCTTCTCTGCATAACACAAGCACTAGCTTCTCATGCGCAGGTAGATTAAGCAGGAAGGCACCGCCAAAAATAAACCTTACCCTGGCATATATAGGAGCACCTCCAAAAACCTTATAGGGAAAGACCGTACAGAGTCAGATCTAAACCCAGGCCTTTCTATTCATTCTGCAACTCAAAAGCTAGACGAATAGCCTGGCACTAGTCATAGAACCAATTGCTTAACCACTACTGTCACTAGTCTTAGAACCATTAGGTATGAGTCATAGAGGCACAACCACTAGCTTCTCCTCCATACACAAAGGTAGATTACTTTGCCTAACACAACCTCTAGCTTCTGCTGCATAGCGTAACCACTAGCTTCTCATGCACTGGTAGATTAAGTGGGAAGGCATCGCCAAAAATAAACTTACCCTGCATATATAGAGGCACCGCCGAAAA
Organism: Pinus taeda; assembly: GCA_000404065.3. NCBI lineage: Eukaryota > Viridiplantae > Streptophyta > Pinopsida > Pinales > Pinaceae > Pinus > Pinus taeda. The sequence continues at coordinate 51,502 of APFE030713938.1, forward strand.
CCTTATAGGGCAAGACGCTACAAAACGAGATCTAGACCCAGCCCTTGCTATTCATTCTGCAATTCTAAATGGTGTTGGAAGCCAAAGATCTGTGAGAGAATCAAAGGCTCCCATCCAATTGGCTATCGAATCCCAACGAACTCCCTGTTTCCACGACGACCATGCAGGCACCATTAATGTGTCGTCCTCCAGCACAAGGAGGAAGCGACTTAATTTTATAATATTTTAAAGTTTCAAATATTTTTTAATTAAAAACTACTTAGATTTTGACAACTGGTAGGGATGTGTTTAATCCTGTTTAAATGGCTTCTCCGGATTTAGATGAATGATAAGGCCGACTACCAAACCAATTTTTGTTTTTCTGGCCCTAACAAAGTACTTGCATTTCGTTTATTGCATTCGATCTGACCAATAGCCTTAATCGCATGAAATGGCGAGAGAATCTGTTTGTGGGATTTGTAATAGCTTGAAGAGGAACCTTGGCAATGACTTAGATTTTATATATTTATAACGCTAACTAACAGTCATTCTTACCTCTGATTCATCTAGCGTACTTGCGTTTAAACTGACTAGGCAACTCCAATAATTAAGACCATATGTTTGTCGGTTGCCTTCCCTTCCTGTAAGTTAAAAATGATTTTCATGTTGTATACCGATTCCCATGAACCTTTCTTTCCCTGTGCTTATAGAATCCCCTGATTAAATTAAAGGATTGTACCTGATTGATGGTTGATTCCAAGTCAACCACCAAGGAAACATGGCGTCAACAATTTTGAACTTGGTAAGACGCAGGTTGTTGGCAGGGAACCTCCAGAAAGCTGCTTAATTTTATAAAATTTGAAAGTTTCAAATATTTTTTAATTAAAAGCTTCCCATATTTTGATCACAACCCAAATTATAAAGCAATAGAAATGCATCTATTCCAAATTTAATTCAATCCAATGTTATTTAGAATATTTTTTAATCAGAACCAGAAACTTTTTCTGGGGAGGAAGCTGCTTAATTTTATAAAATTTGAAAGTTTCAAATATTTTTTAATTAAAAACTACCCATATTTTGATCACAGCCCCAAGTTATAAAGTAACAGATATGTATCTGTCCCAAATTTGATTCAATACAATGTTATTTGGAATATTTTTTAATCAAAATTTGTTTAAATTTTAATGACACTCCAAGCTATAAACTAATAAGAGTGTGTCACTGAAATTCAATGATTCAACATCCATGTGGCATTTTCATATTACAAAGAAACTACAATCATCCATATGGTGGGCTTTACTTTCTTGAAATCGTAAAAACATACAGCCTAGTTGATCTTGATCATTATTGCTCAATGGGAAAGTATTTTGATCCATGTGATTCCATTAAACTTCTTTTCTTTCTACCCACTGGAATTCCTCTAAGACCTAAAGCAGGTAGTTTACATTCCAAGGATTTCTGAAAGGCCTTTTTTGGTGCTTTGATTCAAGAGGTAATTTTAGGTCAGTCCATTAAGGAGGTACTTTCATCATTTACTTAAGGAATTAGGTTATTGAGTTTGGATCATTCCAGATGTCAAAAAAATTTCAACATTTTTTTCCTTTTAATTTAGTAGAAAATTTTATGATATTTAAAATTATGAATTTAGTTATTATTTAAATGAATTATTAGAATTTTTTACCATTCTCACTCTCATTTCCTTGCAAACTATACTTGTTCTACTTACTAGATTCACACTTTACTTCACTGCAAAATATTCATACTTTACACCACTTTCACACATCATTGCAAATATCTCCCATAGTTCATTCCAAACAACTAATTTCTTCTTATGCAAATATTCCTTGTATTGCACCTCTTGACAACCACTTTCACTTCACACTATACATTAAACTTGCACCTCTGGATTCTCTTCGATCTGTAGATATTCCTTCATCTTGTGCATGACACTCCTAAGTTTTGGATTTGCTCTAATGAAATTATATAATTATTATTTCAAATACCCTTTAGTAAAATCACTTTCAAATAGTTATGAAAGCTATCTTCTTCTTCCTTAAATTTATTAGTTATTATATTATATTTGTAAATTATAGCATACTTGTAATGCTTTGCACAATAATATTGTATTAACGTTTTTTTCCTTAATGTATCTATATATATATATATATATATATATATATATATATATATATATATAATATATATATATATATATATATATATATATATATATTCTTTATGAATTGTTCATTTAATTATGTTACTAGTTGTTAGAAAGGGTTTGTATACTGACAATATCATTTCAATGTTGTATGCTGCAGAAAATTTATCAATACCAAGTTGCTCCTTACTTGAAGACATTATATCTTTTTATGTTTTGTAACGCTGTAATTACAACAATTTGTATTTTTTTTGTTGTTGTTTAGATGGGCCCATCAAAGAATGTAAATGAATAGAAGCTATCATTAATAAAAGGAGTAGGCTTTTATTTTGTGGAGGGGAATTCAACCCCTCCAAAAGGTTCTTAGGAAGGTTAAATTGTAACCCTCCTTTGAGTTGTGTTCCTTGTGCTCATGGTTTTCATGATCTTTAGTTTATAGTAACTTCAATCTTCTCAAACACAAATACATTATTTTGCTATAATAAATTATTTAACATTTTTTCACATAAATTATTTAACATTTTTTTAATGTTTTAAACATTTTCCTCACATGCACACAAATGGCAAAATCACTTTTATTCACATAAATTATTTAACATTTTTCCAGTGTTTTAAATATCTTCTCTACATACACACAAATGGAAAAATCATTCTTTTTCACATAAATTATTTAATATTTTTTCGAGACATACACATAAATGAAAAAACCGCTCTTATGCACATAAATTATATATCATTTATAACATGTATTTATATATTTTTTGAAATGTCTAATTTTTGTTTGTTTTGATTTTCATTCTTTTTGGCTTTTTATTTTGATTTTTGATCTTTTCAATTATTTAGTTATAAATATGTTATAAAGATATTTATGTTATATTTTTTCCTTACATGAAATAAATAATATTTAGCTTGATATTTTTATAAATGTAAATTAAATACCAATATATTATTTAGAGTTTGTAACTATTTAAATGTTTGTATTATTTATTTATATTAAATTATTATATCTAAATGTTTGTGTATTATTGGTTTAATTATTTATATATATAATATACATATTTTTAACGATTTTTTTTATATATCTATATATGAATGAATGTATTTGGGTTATAATGTATGTTTTGGATTGTGTTTTATATGTATATGAATGCACTATTTTGAGAATTGAAAAAATAGTTTTATTTGTTGCATTTTAATAGTTAGAATTTATTTGTTTAGGTTTTTATTTTGATTTGTTTCAATGAATAGGATATGTATTTCTATATTTATATTGTGTGTGTGAATGTATTATAGAGAGTATTTGTATTACTTGTATGTATTTTTTTTGGAGTGTTTATTCTTCTATGCTTATGAATGTCTCATTTTGCATGCTTTTGAGTATTCCTTCATTGTTTATTTGTATCTATATGAGTGTAATGTTTGAGTATTCCTTGAGTGTTAGAGTAGTGGTTTCATTGTTTGTGTGTATATAAATGTATTTTTATGAATAGTTGTTTGTATTATTTTGAGTATTTTTCAGTATTTCTTCATTATTTTCTTGTGTGTGTATTTTTTTTACTATTCTTGTATATGGATATTGTTTAATTGCATGTATATGAATGTTTTATTTATTGTATATATATATATATATATATGTATTATTTACTTGTATATGTGTATGAATGTATTATTTGCTGTACTTGTGTGTCTATTATTTACTTATATTCTTTATTAGGTGTATGATTCTATTTTTTGCTACATTTATATGTGCATTTTTTATTTGTATTCATTGTAAGTGTATAAATATATTATTTATGTGTATGAATCTATTCTTTGCAACATTTGTATGTGTTTTTTTTACTTGTATTCTTTGTATGTGTATGAATTAATTCTTTATGTGTGTATGAATCTATTCTTTGTTACATTTTTATGTGTCTTGTTTACTTGTATTCTTTGTATGTGTATCAATGTATTCTCTATGTGTGTATAAATCTATTATTTACTCCATTTGTATATGTCTTACTTACTTGTATTCTTTCTATGTGTATCAATGTATTCTTTATGTGTGAACGAATCTATTCTTTGCTGCATTAATGTGTGTCTTGTTTACTTGTATTTTTTCTATGTGTATCAGTGTATTCATTATGTGAATATGAATCTATTCTTTGCTACATTTGTAAGTGTCTTGCTAAATTGTATTATTTGTATGTGTGTGAAAGTATTTTGTGTATATGAATCTATTATTTGCTACATTTTTATGTCTCTTGTTAAATTGTATTCCTTGTATGTGTGTGAAAGAATTATTTGTGTGTATGAATCTATTATTTTCTATATTTGTATGTACCTTGTTTAATTGTATTTTGTGTATGTGTATGAATGTATTCTTTATGCGTGTTTGAATCTATTCTTTGTTACATTTGTATATGTCTTGTTTACCTATATTATTTGTATGTGTATCAATGTATGACTTATGTGTATGAATTTATTCTTTGCTACATTTGTATGTGTCTTGTTAACTTGTTTTCTTTGTATGTGTATCAATGTATTCTTTATGTGTGTATGAATCTATTATTTGCTACATTTGTATGTGTCTTGATTATTTGTATTTTTAATGCTTTTATATATGTCTATATATGAATGAATGTATTTGGGTTATAATGTATGCTTTGGATTTTGTTTTATATGTATATGAATGTACTATTCTGAGAATTGAAATAATGTTTTTATTTGTTACATTTCAATAGTTAGAATTTATTTGTTTAGGTTTTTATTTTGATTTGTATCAATGAATATGATATTTATTTCTATATTGTGTGTGTGAATGTATTATAGAGAGTATTTGTATTACTTGTATGTATTCTTTTTGGAGTGTTTATTCTTCTATGTTTATTCCTTCATTGTTTATTTGTATATCCATGAGTGTAATGTTCGAGTATTTGCTGAGTGTTAGAGTAGTGGTTTTCATTATTTGTGTGTATATAAATGTATTTTTATGAATAGTTGTTTGTATTATTTTGAGTATTTTTCAAGATTCCTTCATTATTTTCTTGTGTGTGTATTTTTTGAGTATTCTTGTGTATGGATATTGTTTACTTGTATGTATATGAATGTGTTATTTATTGTATTTGTATATGTATTATTTACTTGTATATGTGTATGAATGTATTATTTGCTATACTTGTGTGTCTATTATTTACTTATATTCTTTATTAGGTGTATGAATCTATCTTTTGCTACATTTATATGTGCACTTTTTATCTCTGTTCATTGTAAGTGTATAAATATATTATTTTTGTGTATGAATCTATTCTTTGCAACATTTGTATGTATTTTGTTTACTTGTATTCTTTGTATGTGTGTGAATGAATTTTTTATGTGTGTATGAATCTATTCTTTGTTACATTTGCATGTGTCTTGTTTACTTGTTTTCTTTGTATGTGTATCAATGTATTCTTTATGTGTGTAAAGATCTATTATTTACTACATTTGTATATGTCTTATTTACTTGTATTCTTTGTATGTGTATCAATGTATTCTTTATGTGTGAACGAATCTATTCTTTGCTACATTAGTATGTGTCTTCTTTATTTGTATTTTGTCTATGTGTATCAATGTATTCATTATGTGTGTATGAATCTATTCTTTGCTACATTTCTATGTGTCTTGATAAATTGTATTATTTGTATGTGTGTGAAAGTATTTTGTGTGTATGAATCTATTCTTTGCTACATTTGTATATGTCTTGTTAAATTGTATTCTTTGTATGTGTGTGAAAGAATTCTTTGTGTGTATGGATCTATTCATTGCTATATTTGTATGTACCTTGTTTACTTGTATTTTGTGTATGTGTATGAAAGTATTCGTTATGTTTGTTTGAATCTATTCTTTATTACATTTGTATGTGTCTTGTTTACCTATATTCTTTGTATGTGTATCAGTGTGTTCTTTATGTGTATGAATTTATTCTTTGCTACATTTTTATGTGTCTTGTTCACTTGTACTTGTTGTATTGTATCAGTGTATTCTTTATGTGTGTATGAATCTATTATTTGGTACATTTATATGTGTCTTGTTTACTTGTATTCTTTGTATGTGTATCAATGTATTCATTATGCATGTATGAATCTATGATTTGCTACATTTGTATGTGTCGTGTTTAATTGTATTCATTGTATGTGTGTGAAAGTATTCTCTGTGTGAGAATATATTCTTTGGTACATTTATATGTGTATTGTTTAATTGTATTCTATATTTGTGTGTGAAAGAGTTCTTTGTGTGTATGAATCTATTCTTTGCTAGATTTGTACATGCCTTGTTTAATTGTATTTTGTGTATGTGGATGGATGTGGAGTATTGATCATACTACTAATGTTCTTCTTGTCTCCTCAGATCACAGTTGTTTAGGAGAGTCCTTCTCATATTCCTATAGAGCATGGGGACAATCATATGATTCCCCCGCCATCTAGTTCTTTCATTCTTTTGATTAGAGTCAATTGACTGCTTTTCGCATTCTATCTTATGTTTCTTTCCAGATCATAGTACAAGCCTATAATATGGTAGTACATGGCACTATATTGGATGAAGGCATGTGTATTAGCATCATGTCTTCTACTACTTGGAAATCTTTGGGTTACCCACAGCTTGTGCCTGTCACCTAGAATTTGTTGGCTTTCAACAAAGGAACTAGTTAGCCATTAGGGATCCTCCTAAAGTTCCCTATTACTTTGGCAAGAAATACCATCTATATAGATGTGATGGTAGTACAAGTTCCCTTAGATTTCAATCTTCTCCTCGAATGCGACCATGTTTATGTCATGGGAGCTCTTGTTTCTTCACTTTTCCATGTGGTTTGTTTTCCACACAAAGGGAGAATCATGCCATTGATCAATTGTAGTTCATTGGTCACGAGGTGCCGCTTATGAAATCATCGTCCTTTATTGGTTATTGTTTTCAAGTAGTACCCTCTGCACCACAGGTCAATTATGTGGCCACCTGTTCCGTCTCCAGATTTGTTGATGACACACAGATGGTATAGTATATTATGTACTCGGGTCATTGGAACCTGATTTGTCACTTGTACCAGTTGACATGTGTTCCTCCCAGAGCGTAGTTCTCCCATCGAGTGAGGACCTCTTGGGAGCCATGTTCCTGTATGGTCCATGAATAGACCTTGGAGCATAATTCCTTGTCTTGTGCAAGCTCCTTAAAATATGAAACAAGGGGTCGGAGCATAGTTCCTTTTCTTGTGTCAAGCTCATTATAAAACGAAACAAGGGGTGTGGGCATAGTTCCTTGTCTTTTGTCAAGCTTGTTAAAAAATGAATCAAGGAGTTTGAGGATAGTTTCTTCCTGTATCAACCTTATTAAAAAATGAAACAAATGTCCTAGGATAGTTCTTTTACTGTGTCAGCCTCATTAAAAAATGAAAAAAGATCCCTTTTCCAAATCGAGTCTTTGATTAAGATCTCGTAAAATCCCAATCGAGTCTTTCTTGGATCTCGAGAGTGACCTTCATTCCATCCACCTCACTAAACGAAATGAAGCTCGGGGGGCATGTACCTCCAATTGAGTCATTATGTTGGGCGAATGAAAACTTATTGCAAGCATAGTTTTTTGTTTCAAGCTTGTAAAAAAATGAAACCAATCTCAACCATAGTTTTTCATTTTATGCTTGTGTAAACATGAAACCGAATTCAGGTAGAGTTCCTCATGGTTGAATCATGTGTAAAAATTAAACCATACCCAATTTACATCTTGTCATTGTCATTTTTATCAACTAATTTCTGCTAGATGAGCCTTGGTTGTTCCATTCCATCACCACTATCTATTTGGACGATCATTCACTTTCACTTGGTTGTTTTTCCCTTTCTTAAGGAACTGTAATGATGAGTGGTTTTATTAGCCAACCTCTTGACCATTACATGTTTTGAGTAGTTCCATCATTGCCAGAACTAGTTGCTATCCCTTTATACGACTCATTCCTTCAGGACAAGTCACCTTTAAGATCTTTTCTGACTCAAAAAAATGAAAAGATTACCGAGTAGTTTTCCGTTTTAAACTCGTTGAAGAAAATAAAAGTAGGGAGTCATATTTGAACTCTTTTCTGACTCTCAAAATATGAAAATTTTATCAAGCTCTTGTCATTTTGAACTCAGTAAAGGTTGCAAAACATCGTTTACCAAGTATACTTTTACCCCCATTTTTGGGCTAGGATAAACTATTTACGAAAAAGTAATACCCTAGTCAAACATGACTAGGAGGTTCTCTCGAGTATTTTTTTTCTACCTTTTCTAGATCGAGGGACAACCTTACAAAAAGGGCCCCCTTAACATGTCTTTTTCAAACTCTATAAACATGAAAAAGATTCTGAGTTTCACCTTTGTCGGACTCGCTAAAATATTAAAATGACATAGGACTTGTCATTATGATGAGACTGAGCTACTCCTTTCTAGGACTCTTAAAACTTACTAGGATGGATCCATCCAAAGGATGGACTTATATTACAATCATATGTTATCCCCGTCAAGCTTGCATAAAAATAACTAACATACTCGCCATAAATGGTGGGGGGAGATTGGAAGTATTTGATTAGTTGTATTCTTCACTTGAGGCAACATGTCGCCCTTGAACATTGACACACATATGTTACTCGTGTTGGTTTTTTGAACATCTTCACACTATCACTTTCCTCCCTGGGTTTTGGGTTATCCATTTTAAACCTCTCATGTGATATTTTCCATGTCACCATGACCTATGATCCTATGATGTCAAATGTTGCCAAACTCTTGAGTCATGTTATCCACAAGTTCAAGAGAAGTCTTCTTACATGATAATATGTCACCATCTTCGATTGCTCTCATTCATTGTGTTTCCCATTTCGTGTCAATGATAAAGCATTCATTATGACCTTCCTTCAAAAGATCGCTTCATGTCAACTTCAGCACATTATCCAGGAAGTTGATCTAGAAACCTGTTTCTAGTATCTTAGAGCTTGCATACCTCAATGGAAATTTCTTCGCACTCCATGACGGGTTCTCATCATTTTCCTTCAATCGAATGATTTCATGAGTGTTCGACTTTAGTTCCTTGTTCGCACTTCGTTAATTGTATTGAGAGTACATTAAGATCCATTGACATTATGGGTGGTTTCTCTCGCAATTGTTAATGGTTCAAATCATTGGCTGATAATGAAGTGATTTTCTAGCATGTTTGACTTCACCACATCTATTCACATGTTAGAATTTGTACTTTGATTGGGTTGTGTTGGAGCAGAAGACCTTGGGCTTAGATTGCAAAAGTCTAGGTTGCAAAGAGTTGATAGTATTCATGGTTATATACATGATTATTTAGACGGATGGCTACAGACATGTCGTGGGTATCATTTTGATCCTGCTCAATCGAATGGCTTCAACCACACCGTGGGTCATTTCATTTCGATCCTCTTTATGCAGACGGTTGCACCCATGCCGTGGGTCTATGTCATAATATCCTTTCAGTGGAATGGTTGCGTCCATGCTAATGATCCATGCACATGATCCTTTTCTTGATGGATAACTGCACTTATACCATGGATTCATGTATTGTTATATGCCTCTCATGTTTATCAGGCATGAATATCATATTTCAGATATGTACATGTATGTTTGAGTTACAGGTCTTTCGATGTTGATATTCCAATTCCTAACTCCATCTTAAATCATTTTAGCCATCGCTCTCAGCTTTGACTTCATGCTTTAGGGGGCATCTGTTACACAATAATTTTTTTCTCTCCTATCACTCCCTATTCCTGATCGCGAAGAAGCCTAGTAGTGACTATTGTGTTATACTTTCACCATGTAACATATGCTCTTACATCCCTTGTAGTTTGAAGAAAGTATTCCCCAATCCCTTTAGAACATTTCCAGAGAATCCTTCTTAAAACACAGCTTTTAAGATCAATGCTCTCTCCCAGTGTCTCACATATTCTAATGGTAGAAGTTTACACTATGACCCATGCCGATCAGTGCTACTATTAGCCCAATACCCATGTCGGTCTACTTTTGGAAATTTTTTATAAAAGGAAATGGAGTTTCACATTTAGAAACTTCTAGTGGCGATGCACTGGATGTTCATTTGGTTGGATAAGGGTCGAGAACTCCATATAAGGTTCTTCCCCCTTAAAAGTGGACCTTCCCAGCGAGATAAGACCTTTTTTCCCTCTTGAGTGGATCTCATTCTTATATTCCTCTCCCTATATAGACCACTTCCTCTGACCCTTTTTGGTTACAATATAAAAAACTAGCTGCAAAATTATGAAATATTTAGCTTTTGGTAGACCAATACTAGTCTTAGATGACAAAACTCTAGTCTTTGGTAGCTAAATCATGAGTGGAGAGAGTTAGAGCTTGGAAGCCATTTCATGTCAAGCTAGAGGAGGAAAAGAGTACTACAAAGGTGTGTAGTAGTACTTGGATACCACAAAGGAGATCTCCAACATCAAGGCGTCGGCCGTATTTATATTTGATGTTTATTTTAATAAAACTAATGGTTTATTTCCAATATCGGGTGTAATATTAAACATTCGGTAGCTTAGAACTCCTTGACCATTTAAGTAGATTGAATTTAATTTTATGCTATCATGGTTTCTATTGTTTCTTGCATGTTTGGTTTTGGTACTTGAAGGAAAGAACAAAAGGAAACTGGAGCGAGGAAGCACGATCACCATCAAGTGGATTAGCGTTATAAGAGGTATGCCCTCTTATTCAATTCTAATATAAGGAAATTTACATTAGTTTGTATTCTTTATGGATAGAACCACTTTCTTGGGCTAGAGGAATTGTCTCTGTCTGCAGAGGAGATTTATCTACACCATAGAGCCAAGGGAGGGTCAACCATGCATCGACATTGTAACAAGAAATAGAGCTCCAACTAGAAATGATAAAGCTAATTGGAAAAAGGAAGCTAAAGCTACATGGGTAAGAAAATTTGTTGAAAAAACTCCTACACTTAATATCTTGAAGGAAAAGCAAGTATTCATGGAGGAAAGTTGAATATTTATGGATGATGGGGCCTCGAACTCTATCATGCAACCGAATTAGAAGGATAATTGTTAAACAGTACTAGTTGCAGCACAAGATATGGATCTGAATATTTCAAATTCTTTTCTACATACTTGCATGAAGTTGTTGAGAAATCATAAGGTTGTACAGGGATTTCCATAATTGATAGACTCTTGTGCTCCTAAATATATATCGTAGAGCGAGATGTGCACAATGAATAATCTACATAGACACAAGAAGTGAACTACAAAGGAAATGAGGCTTACATTGTAGATTGGGGAATACGACATGGATCAGGTTATCTTGGATCTAAGATCTAACGCCAATGTCTTGGTGAAGAAAACTTGGGAATTGATTGGTAAGACAGAGCTACAATGGCTAACTATCCAGCTAAAGATGGAAAATCAACAAAATATTGTCCCTCTAGGAAGATTGTCAGGTATCACGGTAGATATTGATGGAGTGCACACTACCACTAAATTCAAACTCATTGAGATTGTGGATGACAACAATCCCTACCTTGGATTGCTTGGATTGGATTGGTCATTTGATAACATGGCTATAATTAACCTAAAGAAAAGGAAAATTATATTTGAAATCAATAATATGAGATTTATTGTGCCATTAGATCCATTGGAGGGAGCAAGATATACTGAACTTCTCAGAGAAGAGTACAATGCACATCAAAACAACAACAATTATCAGATTATAACAAAATAATAAGAATGGACCCTAGTTTGTAATGTGGCGGAAATGTCGCCCATAAATGTAAGGCACTAGGGGTCCAAGCTGGCAATGATGATGATTATTTGCAGCCCCCTCCCCGGAAGGGAATCTGGGGCAGTGCCCCCAAAGCTAAAAATAGATGTAAAATTGCCTTGTAAAATGTTGTAATTTCATAGTCAATCTGATTCATTCATTAGGTGGAGATCTGATAATAGAAGTTATGTTTAATTTAGGGTTTCTCTCCCTAGAAGGGAACACCTCGCTATATATGAGGGAATTGTATTGCGTCTACGCAAATCTGTATTCTAATTGAGAAAGAGAGAGGAGATTGTGTGAGATGAAGAGGGAATTACAACAGATTTTCTGTAGGTTGTACCTCTTCAGTTTGTTGGATAATATAAAAGGAAGGACTGGTTGTTTATCCATGGACGTAGCCTAAATTGGGTGAACCACCTATATCTATGTCTCTCTTGTTTTATGTTTTTTCTATGTTTTATGTGTTCCATTTCTTTGGAATATATAATTTTCTAACAAATGCATTGAAGTACTCCTTTTTCCTTCCCTTAGTATGGCTAGGGTAAGGAAATCAATGCCACATTTCATTAATTATCTCTAAATTTGAGTAGGCCTACCTATCTCTAGTTGTTAGGGTCTCCAACTGCTGAATTTCATTATATATTTTTAGGGGAAGAACTGAATGAAAGGTTTTAGCATCATCTTAGGCATGTTGTTGGTCTTAGTTTCAGCCTTATGGGTTGTCTCCTCCCCCCACACCTACTTCTCATGTGTCGGTACTACATATAGTCAAACATGCATATCCTTCTAGTATCAAAACATAAATGGCTAAGAACACAAATTTGAGTTTAGACATAAGGCAAAGTCATAATTGTCAACAAGACTGGGATGATGAAACCAAAAAGGACACATACCCAACTCCAAAGTGGGAAAAATCTTATAATAGATATTTAAACAACACAAGTACATGTGGGGTTGGAAAAAGTAAATTGAAAGCTACCACAATGCATGGGTATAGTCCCACTACACAAATAAGACAATGGCCAAGTATATGAAAAAATAACACTAAAAGAAAATAGTCGAAGCCAATAAAAATACTAAAAACAAAACTATAAATATAAGAAGACTTAAGAATTACCCAAGACGCAGTGACCTTTGTGCATCAAGAGAATACTAGAGAGGGTCCCTACCTACCAATTACATTGAGAGAAATTGAAAGACAGTGGTCTGCAACTAAAAGATCTTATGAACAACTAACATGCTTCCTTAGCATTGAGATGCATAGAACCAATGCCCAATTTTCCCTTAAACAACTCACTTATAGCTTCAATCTCATATCCTTTCCCTCCATAGTCGCTCTTAAGGATGCGAGGAAATTATACTCTCATATTACTTTTTACTAATTGACTCTAGCTAACCTATATTTCTCAGATTCTTCTACATTCATAGGGGTGCCCATGCCACCCCTTCCATTTAATGTAATCCCCTCTGTAAGGTGGCAGACACAACCACCAAGTCCACTAATCTCCTCCATTGACACCTGCATTAGGGAGCCCCCATGGGCTATACTTATTAACATATTTTTACATATTAATTTATTAATATGTTATATATGTTTAGATTAATAATATAATAATGTTGGGTCTTTCGTTTATGAAGGAACAGAAGTTGTGGAGGACATTTTGGATAAAGTTGTCAAAATTATACCACTAGAAATGAAAGTGGCAGTGGAATACTTGTTTTAGGACTTGTGCGATCAAAACAAACGCCAAAAATCAAAGAAGATGGAGCCTATTTTGATATATTAAAATAGAGAACCGAGGTAGCTAACCTATATATTGCAAAACCATGGATTAAGCAAGCTAGGGACCAAAGACTAGATCAAGTGAGTGTAACTATGAAGGAAGACGAAAGGCAGTGAGAAGCAAGTTAGGAGATGCTGCAAAGTTTAGATCCTATTTAAATATTAGACAACGTTTTATATTTTGTACTATGCTGCAAAGTTTCGATTTTTTTTTAATATTTGGAATTTGAGCTATATGAGAAAAAGACTACTTACAGGCAGATATGAACATGTAATGACTTGTTTTGATACTTATTTTGAATTTTAATTTCTCTGCACAAGTCTGTAATGTATCACAAGATCTAATGGAGATATTTTGGTGTAATCAGGGTTTGATGTTTTAATAATAAAAGTAGAATGGGGTCTTTTCTAGCCACTTATGTGTTTTTCACCCCCGTTTAAAATTCTCTACATATGGTTACCTTTTGTTAAATGTATAAGTTAAATAGTTTTGAATGAATGTATAAATGGTTGTGCAAGTTTTTTATATAGCTAAATCCAAATCACCTACACCTTTTTATGGTTTCGGCTCACTTGGGTGAGACACACCTTTGATTCAAGGGAGTGAAAATGTCAACGAAATGCTACACTACACGAAAACCTTTTTTGCCACCCTAGGTTGAACCCTAGGTCAAGCTTCAATTAATTTTTTTTACCAACAAATGATTATGTTACTAGGAGCTTGAGCTTCTTAAGGTTATTTAGATCACATGACCAAGGTATATTCATCTGGATATCCAAAAATGGTGGCATGAGAGATTTGATTACTTTATTTTGCAATAGGAAGAATTGAGACAATAGGATCCAAATTGGGTCAAAGGATAGGTTTTGTATGCCAAACCTCCTTGTTACCAATACAAGATGTTTTTGGGAAATTTCCATGAGGAGTTAGAAAATTGATTGACTCGACTTCACCATAAATTGAGTGTTTCGATACAACCAAGGTTGCACAAAAATTGGACTCCAACTGATTTAGTTGACTTCATTGGTTGAATAAAGATCTAACAAGAGTTGTCGAATTCTTGATTAACGTGAATATTGAAAGCTATATCATTGAATTTGGGACTGAGAAGCAACAGTCGTTCTCTTGTGTAGAAGCCATATTCAAATTTGGGTTATGAGGATGGTTGCTAAAAGATATTCTTCCCTGTATTAAAGTATTTTTGGTTGAAGACAACTTGTTGGTGTTTCCACAAGATCAAATGGAAGCTTAAAATTTTAATACTAGGGGATGGATTATAGGAGAGGAATGTCATGAAGATGCGGGAGAATGAGGAAATTATTATAATATATCAAGAAGAGTTATGGAAGGTGAGATACTTCAAATCGTTGCAACGGGAAAGAATAGTTGACGAGTGGGAAGAAAGAAAGTTGTTGGAAGTCAGGATTAGAAGAAGGGAGTTGCAATGCATAGGGGATGTTGTAAAATTTTCGATGGTCGGAGTAAGGAAATGGAGACTCTGTAGTGGAGGAATGGAAGTGAGGCAGAAGTTTCTCCTTTCTTGAAAAATAGGAGCTTCCAGTGGTTGCAAAGTGGAGTGTTTAGAAGTGGTTACTCGAGTACGTGAAGAATCAGAAGGATTTCAGACACATGAACCAACGTTTCCACCGATTATGTTATCAGATGAACAAAAACAATTAGATGATGATTTGCATTTTGCAATAAGGTGGATTTTCTTTCAGGATGATTTAGTAATAGAATATAGAACCCTGTCACATGGTAGAACAACTCCTCCTCTCCCTAACCTTCCCTTGGTGCCATTTCAAAGTCTTCATCTTCTCTTTTTAAGGGTACACAATTTTATTAAAGTTCAGTTATTGCATAAGGGTAAAGGTAGTTTTATTGGTGTTATTCAAGGAATTCCAGCTTGTTGTTCTCAACTGGGTTCCCAAGTATTCATACTTTTTTCTTCAAAAAAATCAAATATGGCCAAAATCGTAGTCGACTCACTTACTAGATACCCAAAGTTCGTAGGAAGGGGGGATGAAGATGTTGAAAAACACTGGTATTTATGTGAATTTTTTTGGAGAGCTTGTCAAAAACCTAATGCTACTAACACTATTGAATTTCAAACTACATTGTGGGATAGAGAATTGAGATGGTTTATAAAATGGATCGATGCTAACCCCAATGGTAGTATAGATTTGGTTCAAAAGGAATATATTGAATAATTTAAGTTATATTGCCAAATCAACAAGGATTGGCAGAATTATTAGATATTCACCAATGGGAGGGGGGATCTACTTAACAATGTAACAACATTTTAAATACGTTATCAACATATTTTCTTATCCAATTGATCTGCATCATCAAAGATATTTATTCATTAATACACTTCATGATTCCTTGGAACAAGCGATGCAGATAGAGGTTCTGGCCTGTTATCCACAAAACTGTAGAATTGGTATTTATTCAATAGATCCTGCTATTATGGGCTTTAAGAATAATATTGCTACCTTGATAGACAAACTAAAATATCTGGCACCTTTATAGTCCATGAGACCTCATATTTGGCGTACACACTGTCAGGATAATGGACATCATGTTACAAATTGCTAGTGAATGAGGGGGTCGGGACTGAGTAGTGCTCCTATGGGACCTTATCCATCGCAATACCCTATAAGTAGGAAAATCTCCTATGCTCTTCCTTTTTCAGGCCATATGCAATTCCAGTCATTTCTAAATCCTCAAGGTATGTCTTTGAATGATTATTGTGAGATATTTCAATGTTTTGGTCATTTACCTTGTCTATGTCCTATTCTACAAAAGTACTCCAATTTTCCTAATAACTTGTTCTATGCGTTTTTTCGATCGCCTAATCATCATATGAATCAATTTCAGTCCTTAGTTACTATAGCTAACCACCTTGATTGTTCAGCCTTTCGTATTAATGAGAATCCTAGAAGATGAGGAGGGGGAGCTCCAAGAAGAGGAAGATCAGGTGAAAGAGGCTTCATTAGGTGTTATAACTATGATAAGGAAGGCCATGTCACAAGAGAATTCACTATGCCATGAATACCTTGGTGTTCATACCATTTAGTGAATACCCATGCAACTAAATATTGTCCTGAACTTATTGCTCAGTGGGAGGAATGAACCTAGGCTAAAGGCACTAATTCAGTTTGTGAAGAACCTCAAGATGCTAGTCCTACAATTCAACCCAATATCAATGTTGTTACAAGGGGAGGGAAGAAGAATGGAGTTCATATTGGGACTCTTGATCAGCCATCCATTATAGGACCTACATCTCCAATGAAGCTTTATGATCTAAATCAACACAAGGAGTACTATAGGGATGTAGTTGAAATTTTATGACAGTTGATTTCTTCACAAGGATATCACAATGAAAAACCTGAGAAAGTGAAGGTACATGAGTAGAAGAATTTTCTAGAACCTTTCCAACCAATAATGGATTGGCTTAAGTTATTTCTATATGATGGAAAACTCAGGTCAGTTGCAGAAAAAGTTAAAAACTATTGTTAAGGATGATGTTTCTTCTAAAGAACCAATGTTTGCAAATTTAACTGAGCAACATTCCAAGTGGCTATGACGGAACAAGAAGAGAACCAGAAGGGATTTCCAGGTAGAGGCTCAGATTGAAGGGTTTAAAATTAAGGATTCCATGTTGGTTTTGGGGTTGGATGTCAATATTCTGCTGAGAAAAACTTGGAAATCACTTAGAAAACCCAAGTTAGTATTTCCGTTTATTCAGTTGCAAATGGAAAATAAATATTGGATTCTTCTTGTTTGTAGATTAGAGGATGTTGAAGTTGATATTGTTGGTATTAAAACTTATGTAGATTTTGAAGTTATTGATATAGTTGGAGATAAATATTAATATCCAAATTTATTGGGCATTGACTCGGCTTTCAAGAATTCTGTAGTCATTGATATCAAGTGGGAAACGATGACATTTGAAGTAGATGGCATGAGGGTCATACAACCTCTTGCTCCTTATCAAGGCTCGAGATTTGCTGAACCTGTGGATGAGGTTTAGTCACCTAGTTTATTGGATCAACTATATCAACTGACTACTAGGAGGCAAGAAGATTATATTAAACCCACAATAGATGGATCTATTATTTGGTGGAGTATTCAAAGTATTAAAGTTGGCTTTAAGGCTATGATGGAATATTGGAAAAAAGGAACTCATGAAATTCATTGTCGACATTGCGTTGTTGTTTGATGTGTCTGATGGATTAGTACTAAGCTATGTGAGTATCTTATTTTTAATGGTACTAATTTTGTTGTAAATTTATTAAAGAAATTGACTCTTTCATAGAATAAATTCAAAAGATTCCTTTGCTTGACTCGGTCGTATTTATATTTTATGTTTATTTTAATACAACTAATGGTTTATTTCCAATATCAGGTGTAATATTAAACATTTGGTAGCTTAGATCTCCTTGACCATTTAATTAGATTGAATTTAATTTTATGCTATCATGTTTTCTATTGTTTCTTGCATGTTTGGTTTAGGTACTTGAAGGAAAGAACAAAAGGAAACTGGAGCAAGGAAGCAAGATCACCATCAAGTGGATTAGCGTTATAAGAGGTATGCCCTCTTATTCAATTCTAATCTAAGGAAATTTACATTAGTTTGTCTTGTTTATGGATAGAACCACTCTCTTTGGCTAGAGGGATTGTCTCTGTCTGCAGAGGAGATTTGCATATCTCCAGAGGAGATTTATCTACACCACAGAGCCAAGGGAGGATCAACCATGCATCGACATTGTAACAAGAACTAGAGCTCCAACTGGAAATGATAAAGCTAGTGGGAAAAAGGAAGCTAAAGCTACATGGGTAAGAAAAGTTGTTAAAAAAACTCCTACAGTTGATATCCTAAAGGAAAAGCAAGTATTCATGGAGGCAAGGTGAATATTTATGGATGATGGGGCCTCGACCCCTACCATGCAACCAACTTATATGGATAACTGCGAAATAGTACTAGTTGCAGCACAAGATGTGGATCTGAATATTTCAAATTCTTTTCTACATACTTGCATGAAGTTACTGAGAAATCATAAGGTCATACAGGGATTTCCAGAATTGATAGACTCTTGTGCTCCTAAAGATATATTGTAGAGTGAGATGTGCACAATGAATAATCTACATAGACACAATAAGTGAACTACAAAGGAAATGAGAATCACATTGCAGATTGGGGAATATGACATGGATCGGATTATCTTGGAGCTAACATATAATGCCAATGTCTTGCTCAAGAAAACTTGGGAATTGATCGGTAAGACAAAGCTGCAATGGCTAACTATCCAGCTAAAGATGGAAAATCAACAAAATATTGTCCCTCTAGGAATATTGTCAGGTATCATGGTAGATATTGATGGAATGCACACTACCACTAAATTCAAACTCATTGAGATTGTGGATGACAGAAATCCCTACCTTGCATTGCTTGGATTCAATTGGTTATTTGATAGCATGGCTATAATTAACTTGAAGAAAAGGAAAATTATATTTGAAATCAATAATATGAGATTTATTGTGCCATTAGATCCATTGGAGGGATCAAGATATACTGAACTTGTTAGAGAAGAGTATAATGCAGATGAAATACAATTACCAGATTATAGCAAAACAATAAGAATGAATTAACCCTACTGCAGATGAAAAAATGACTTGGGAATAAGATAGCTCCTACACTTCAGATTTAGAATAGGAGTTGGAAAAATGGTAGAACAGGTTGCATGAAGTGCTTGCAAGGTGATGTGCAAGGATCACTAAAGCAGTGCACTGTATGAAAATTGAGGTACGTGTTTAACCTTTGTATGATGATTTTGGTGATGTATAAACTTTCTTTAGTGATTATGAAATATAGGTACCTAAATTTCAAAGATTGTTAGCTCTAGATCAAGTAATAAGGCTACTTTGTTGGATGGTGGGGTACTCATAAGAAGAATATTGGAGATTGGAAAAAATGTAGAAGGTTGATGTGGGTAAGATTTCGTCAAGTACAAACAAATCTCATAGACAAGTATGATGGCCAGAATGATCATAGAGACCACATATATCTTTGTATAGCACTCGGGGGAGAAATTTTACGAGACAAACGGGTGCATGGATTTATCCATACCCTGGAGATGATTCCTCAGAATTGGTATTTGGAAACCGAGCTTTGACAAGGTATTGCTAGCTAGGTAGAAATGGTTGATGGATTTATAATGACATTTAGATTTGAAGATGACTAGCCACATATATATGCAACTCTAAGTATAGTTAAGAATAATATTTTTGAGAAGGAAGTTCTAGTTATCTGGCAACTTGCTTGGGATGCGTAGATATGTAGTGCAATGGAATGTTATAATCTCACTGCTGAAGAGGATGAAGATCCTCGCAATATTAACATGAAAGAATGAAAATGTCATCATGAAGTAAATGGACCTGAGATAGAAGTTCATGTTATAACGAATCCATTAAATATGAATAAGGTGAATATAAGGTTAGAGGCTAAAGTGAAGTATGCTACAATAGGAGATTACTGGGATGAATACAAAGTTAGCAAGATAACAGATCTCTTGCATGAATACCAGGATTTGTGCCCCACAATTTTTTCAAATATGAACGACATATTAGGAGATTTTGAAGTTATGATGATTCCTGTTGTTATCACTTAAAACCACAGTTCACCTATGTCCAAAAATCCATATAAAATTTTTTGATTCAAGTCAATAGGTTTTTAGGTGTGTTACTTTAAGATTAGTTTTCCAAAGGTATTGACATGAGTCCTTGTTAAAAAACCGTTAGATACCCTCTCTCATGATAGTTAAAGCATGTCGTGTCTTGATTACATCATTCTGACTTTGCACAATTTCGTAGCGTAATATGATTGGCCAGTTTAGCTGCGCAATCATTTTCCACCTTTCGGCAGCATATCATTGAGCAACCATTTCGTAGCGCGGTATGTCATTTCATGATTGCCTGTGCTACGAAATCGGGGATTCGGGTATTTTCTGCAGCATATTTCCTTGAAATGTCAAATCTCGGGAGGTGAGTCATCAAAAACCGTCCATATGTGTCAGTCGACATCCTCTCTAGATCATGATAGGATTCATCCCGCCATCAGAGATAGGATCACACACATGTCAATTATGTTAATCAATCTTATGAGGTATGGTGGTGCAATTATGTTTATTCATGACTGCATTAACGTGCCTATTCTATGGTGAGTGTTTGAAAAAATAAAAGGAAGCCGCCCGAATTCTCATTCAAAAGAGACTACTGCAAGCGAGCCTGCATTCTGAAACCGAAGCTATTGAGTAAATTGGAATTGCTAATTGAGTTCTTTGTGCAAGAAATTTCTGAGCAAGATGGAAAAACAAGAGCATAGGTCCGAGAGATGTCTGAGGACTGAACCAGAGGGACTTGATCTCACACTTAAAGATGAAGGTGTTGCTCGAGCTTTCAAACAGGCGGGTTGCTGGAGGTTCTGTGAAAAACTGAAGGGCGGACACACAGAGGTAACCAAAGATTTTGCTCTAAACTTTAGCGGCTTGAATTCTAAAGTTGCATTATTAGAATTCCCTGTATCTCCGCAAGCTATCTCTGCTGTCACCGAGATCCCAAGGAGTGGTCAGGAGTGGTTTAAAAACTACAAGTTTGATACAACTCCATGTAAGGAGTTCCTGAAAGATCAATATGCTAACGAGGACCTTTCTAAGGCAATACCCAGGCATTATATTAAAGAGCATTATGCTCTGCTCCTCACAGCCATTCAGAAGTACCTCACATGCGAGGGAAGGTACACTAAAGTCTACTCCTACCATTTCAAGCTTTTATTACATTTCACAGGGAAGGCGTCCATAGATATTCCTTTCTATTTGTTTAGGAGTCTAGGCAAAATGTGCGACAAAGTTCAGTTTAAAAGGGATAATTATGAGACATCTCTCTTCCATCATGGTTTAATCAAGCTACTAGTGTTAGATAGCCTACATAAAATCGGGAGGGATTGGGACTCTTTCATTTTCATGTCGGGTTTCCAAAACAAAACCGGTCTAACCCCATTACTAGATAGAGAAAAAGAAGGAAAGACTCAAGAGTCTACAATGGTTGAAGAACCTACACTGTCTACAATGGTTGAAGAACCTACACTGGCAACAATGGTTGAAGAGCCTACATTGGCTGAGCCTAAGAAGCAGGCTAAAGACCGAAAGAAACCAAAGCATAAATCAAAGCAATCAGAGAAACCCGTAGTCATTAAAGAGACACCAAAACCATCCAAGGAGAAGATGAAATATCATAAAGTTGCATCTAAGCCAAGTGAAGTTGCACAAGAAACCAGAATCAGAACAAGAAGCCAGTTGAGCAAAGAAAAGGGAAAGTCAATTGCAGTAGAAGACAGCCCCATTTCAAAGGCTAGTCTAAAGGATTTGCTAGAGGCAATTGATTTTGAACAAGCCACATCAGTACAGGTGGAGCCCATGCCAATTGACCTAACACAGTCATCCCCTGATAGCTCTAAGAAATCAAAAGCCTAAAAAAGGCTAAGATTCGAAGAGGCTGGAAAGGAATTCATGGTCAAGCCTCGAAGGCCAATCACTAGAGGTCAAGCACAAGCAGCAGAACAAATCCCAAAGGGTGAGGAGACTGCCAAGGTAACAAGAAAGCAAACCAAACCATTGCCTAAGATAGAGAAACCAGAAAAGGCAGAAAAAATAGAGAAGGCAAAGGAGGCAGAAAAGGTAGTGAAGGCAGAGAAAGCACCGGAAACCAAAAGAATAATCTATACCAGAGAGCAGGCCAAACAAAAAGGAAAGCAGATAGCCCAGGCCAAAGAAACAAAGGAGAGCAGAAAGAAAGAGGTAAAGGAAAAGGCTCCTTTGGTTAAGAAAGATAAAACCTCATCCACCAAGGAGAAATGGGAAGCAGCTGACAAGGAGATGGCTGATCTAGAAAAGACAGTATCAGAGATTGCAGCCATGGAGAATGAACTTGCAAATCTGAAGGCTCAGCTAGGCAAGTTAGCTGCTAAATGAATTGAATTTTTTTAAAAAGATCAAATGTTGCACCGAGTTTTGTTCATTTTTCTTAAGTTAATTAATTTTTTGAGGCATGTATTAAAGGAAGGCAAGTAAGTAATTTTGGAACCGAAGATGAAGCTGTAACAGTCTAAAATAATTGAAGAAATTTATTAAAGACTGTGATTTTGCAAAGAACAGCAGTTTTGTAGCGCGCTACGAAACTGCTGTAGGTGACTGTTTTTAAGGGAAAATTCAAAAAACGATGCTGAGGTCATCAAATTTTGTGGAGAAAGGCTTCGAGGATAGAAAGGAAATCATACATGGTTGCTTAAGCCTTCAAAGGATGACAAATGTAAATCTTATTGCATAAAGGTAAAACTTTTTGTCTTTACCAAGTTTTCATAAAAGTACCTTTATGACCGCAGAATTAGGGTTTCTGGTAGGATTACCATAATTTTGAGTTCAACACCTGGCAGTATTCGTAAAGCTTCTAGATTATCAGGCACATGGTGTTATGGCATGGTCATTAAGGTCATTATACAGCTTCAAGCATTTCTGTTGGAAAATGAACATGGACTAAA
>APFE030713940.1:0-16755 GCA_000404065.3 Pinus taeda
AGATGAATCATAATGGAAATAATAAGTTCTACAAACACTCATTTTCATTTTTATCACCAAATTTGAAAAAATGCTTGAATTTCATTTTTTTGGCTTGCGGGCTTGATGGACTTTCTAGAAAAATAGTCGGGACAGTCATGTTTTGGGGGACCAAAAGTGAATATTTTTAAAACCTATTTCTACCCCAAGTAGCTCTTGATGTCTACTTTCTAACCCAATTTGAATCACTCAATTTGGATTTGAGACGAAAAAGTTAGAGCCAAAACATTGACCGGATGTCTAGCGGGCAGCTCAGGAACAGAGTTGGGACAGTCTGTTTTTGGAGGCCTAAATGAATGAATTTTTAAAACCTGTTTCTATGGTAGATTCCCCTATGAATCTAGTTTAAAATGCAATTGGAATCACTCATTTTTGATA
The DNA here is from genome assembly GCA_000404065.3 of Pinus taeda. Classification (NCBI taxonomy): domain Eukaryota; kingdom Viridiplantae; phylum Streptophyta; class Pinopsida; order Pinales; family Pinaceae; genus Pinus; species Pinus taeda. Next base: position 418 of record APFE030713940.1, read on the forward strand.
TCGTATGGGGAAGTTATGATCAAAATACTGACTGTCTATCGTAAATCAGCACCCTTAAAACTCTGTCTTTCCGCCTGTTCCTTACGATATTTGACCTATCAATTCTTCTTGTCTTCAAAACCTGTTTCTATTGGAGATAAATAAATGAATCTAATTTCATTTCCAATTTGAATCATTCGAATCCGACATCAAACGAAAAAGTTACGCTTGAAATATCAACTGTTGGTCTAAACCGGGTAATCGACAATGAGTCTATTATGCAGGTTGTTCTAACTAAAATTGACATATCATATCATTGAATATTTAAAACCTGTTTCTAATGGAGATAAAACTTTGAATTAGCTCTCATTTGGCTTTGGAATCACTCAATTTCGACGAAAAACAAAGAAGTTGTGATTAAAACACTGCAGGTTAGTATGATTGGCCACTGCTCTCCCGCAGGTAACAAATAAATTTTACTTTGTTATTTTCGTTGTGGATTTGTTCTACAAAGTAACTACTTGTTAGTTTTTTACATAATTCTGGGATTAGGGGAGCCTGATCACCTCTTTTTCTCCATGATTTAATGTTTTATTGCAGGTAGATACTTGTTTTTTGCAGGTCTTGGGAAAATAAAGAAGGTCAATTTATGGACGAGTGATTTTTCAAAGAAATTTTTATAAAACAAAGGAATTTTATCCAAATCATTACCCAACGGATTTATAATAGAACAAATGAAGAATTGATTTCAATTTCAAGATTCATGTCTTGTCACTGCTACCAAAACATTTATCAAATAGATCATTTTTTTGACATAACATCATAGCTGTTGTAACTTAATTTACATATTGTTTTTAAATAAAATGTTGTTTTTTTCTAATTTCTTTTATATTTTGTGTTTCAGGTGTTGCTTCATTCAAAGTGCAACTCATCCCCAGCATCAATGCAGTGAACAGCTAATTCATTCTTTGCGCTTTTTTTGTTGTTTTTGCTGTTCCTTTTCGAAATAGAACAGCATTTGTGTGATTTTGTTGTTTCTTTTCGAAATGGAACAACATTTGTGTGATTTTGCTATTCCTTTTCGAAATGGAACAACACTTGCGTGTTTTTGCTGTTCCTTTTCGAAATGGAACAACATTTGTGTGATTTTGCTGTTCCTTTTCGAAATGGAACAACACTTGCGTGTTTTTGCTGTTCCTTTTCGAAATGGAACAGAATTCATGTGTTTTTGCTGTTCCTTTTCGAAATGGAACAGCATTTGTGTGATTTTGCTGTTCCTTTTCAAAATAGAACAACATTCGTGTGATTTTGCTGTTCCTTTTCGAAATAGAACAGCATTTGTGTGATTTTGCTGTTCCTTTTCGAAATGGAACAACATTTGTGTGTTTTTGCTGTTCCTTTTCGAAATGGAATAGCACTTGCGTGTTTTTGCTATTCCTTTTCAAAATAGAACAACATTTGTGTGATTTTGCTGTTCCTTTTCGAAATGGAACAGCATTTGCGTGTTTTTGTTGTTCCTTTTCGAAATGGAACAGCATTTGTGTGTTTTTGCTGTTCCTTTTCGAAATGGAACAGCACTTGCGTGTTTTTGCTGTTCCTTTTCGAAATAGAACAACATTTGTGTGTTTTTGCTGTTCCTTTTCGAAATGGAACAGCATTTGTGTGTTTTTGCTGTTCCTTTTTGGAACAACACTTGCGTGTTTTTGCTGTTCCTTTTCGAAATAGAACAGCATTTGTGTGTTTTTGCTGTTCCTTTTCGAAATGAAACAGCATTTGTGTGTTTTTGCTGTTCCTTTTCGAAATGGAACAGCACTTGCGTGTTTTTGCTGTTCCTTTTCGAAATGGAACAGCATTCGTGTGTTTTTGCTGTTCCTTTCGAAATGGAACAGCATTTGTGTGATTTTGTTGTTCCTTTTCGAAATGGAACAACACTTGTGTGACTTTGCTGTTCCTTTTCAAAAAGGAACAGCACTTGCGTGTTTTTGTTGTTCCTTTACGAAAAATGAACAGCACTTGTGTGTTTTTACTGTTCCTTTGCGAAAAGGAACAACGCTTGTGTGTTTTTGCTAATCCTTTGCGAAAAGGAATAACATTTGAGTGTCTCTGCTGTTCCTTTCTCAGAAGCAACAGCATTTGTGATTGTTCGAACGACATTTGCATTTTCACGTTTTTTGTATGTATTTTTGTTTTTGGTGTGCATTTTCTTTGATGTTCCTTACACGAAACACCGCTTTGTGAGTGTTTTTGCTGTTCATTCAAAAGAGCAACACTTTGGGAATATTTTGAGGGCAACCTTTTCCTTTCTGTTGTGGGATTATTCATAGTCAGCTCAACCACATTCTCCTGATTCTCTTTCATGGCATGAAGTACATTACTTTTATGAGGACAGGAATTATGGATTCTTTTGAAGCAAAGTTAATATTATTTACGTTATGATCTTTAACAGGATAGCTCCTTGATGTTAGAATCTTTTCAAAAAGGGACACAATTATTTGTATACTACTTTACTGCATTGTTTTCTGTTGAACATGATATTGATTGATCATCTTAATACCATGCTGGTTCCACCCCTCCTGGTTATAATCTTCTCTGTCTGTAATAAATGAGATTATGGGTATATTTTTGTATTGACATGTTCAACTTCTTCCGCCATCCCTGCTCTTAAGGAGTATTGAGCCTCCCTCTTTTTATCATAAAAATGTGTAATAACAACAAAATTTTGTTCGCAGATGCAGGATAGGGGGTCTCATTACGAGCCAGCCTACCATGTTCATAAGGCTGTAACAAAGTGACATTCCCATTATGGCCACCACACCAGGGTTATGATCCATTGGATAGCCAAATTATCCTTGGAACAGGAGGTCTCATCACGAGCCGGCCTGATCACTGTTGCTACCTCCTAGTGAATGGCAGTGTGGTATCTGGTTACCATGCCAGCACATTGATCTCTTCTGTAGAACATCACAAACTCTCCATTTATAAATTGAGGATCCTGGCTCATATGGGTTAAAAAGCAACCCTGCCGCGGCTATAGACGCCTGCTGGCAGCAGAGGCTCTGCTTATGGTATTGAAGTATATCTTTTCGTCAATTATTATTATAATACCCTTTTCTTACTTTTTTTTTATCAGAGAAGTTATTTCCTTAACCTTTTCCCTGTTTGAACCTTTATGCATGAGAAAGTGTTTTATGATCAATCACATCATTTTCAGCTAGAATACCATCAACAAAGCATCTTTTTAGCATATTGTTGTCCTTTTTCGTTTTGTATAAACTATCATCAATCCAAAGCGTCCTATCTGTTATTCATAACTATCTTTATACACTCTGCTCTCATTATAACCATAACTCTCGTTGTCCTATCATTGATATGTGTACTCTGCTTCATTTACTGTTGTATTGTTCATTCCCTTGCCTTACCGTCAGCACAACACCTTTCAATTGCTTTATGGTCATGGGATCCCTTTTCCAATTGGAGGGGGGAATGCATGTATTATGGGATTGCATGGGATATGATTACTACACTCTGTCATAACTTGTTGATTTGATAAGATTTTCTGATTGAAATTTTTGCATGCATCTTATTTGTTGCTATTCAAAGCTAACACTATGGATTCAAGCACATTGTATGCAAAAAAGTGTTTTGTTTACAGGAGAACAACAAGTATGGGCAAAATTCTATTCGTAGCATGACCACACTATTGCACTTCACAGTAGAGGCTCGCGAACGTGAACAATTCTTCAGACATGATGTGCTTCCTTGGATTCCACCTTTTGCATCACTTTCAGCACCAACTCTGTCTACATCAGCTTCAACAACTGTCAGTCCATATATGTCTTTCCACATTTTTTGGAGGTAAAACTTGAGGTAAAATTGCATAGTTTTCTAATAAATTTAGGAGAATCTCATGAAAATCCATTTTGAGCATTATTTATCATCCTTCATTCCACATCTTTACCACTTCCCCTTTTTCAGCAGCATGTCATTTTCGAGTGTGGGGGAGTGTTCTTTTTATTCATTTCTTTCTTATGACCACGTCATTCATATTCTTTATCATCCATTGCTCTTCTTATTCATTCTCAACACCTCCCTTATTTCATGTTGTTTTACACCAAGCGTACAATTCAACAGCTGGTAGCAACCACCTCTCTTTGTTTTCTAGCATCGCATGAGGACATGCTAATTTTTTAGAGAGGGGGAGGAATTGCTATGCATGATGGATGTTTTCTATTTTCTTTCTTATTTAAGGCATGCAATTTCATTTTTACACAGTGTAGAAATTGATTTCCCATATTTTTAAAACTATGAACTCAATTCTTGTAATTTTTGGAAAACACATTAATATAAAACCACACAATTTCAAGAAATATTGGTTCATAAAATTTTGGAAATCGTGCACTCTCACCTACAGCCCTTTTGTTTATATCTCATGATCCGTGCATCAAAACGATCTGATTTTTGGATCATAGAGACATTCATGTATTGTAAATTTACTTGCAACATTTCAACAAAATCTGGTTTGTAGTTTTGAGAAAATGCTTAATGAAGTTTGCTGTTATCTATATCATATTTTGCTGCAACTTCATATATATAGTTGAATGTCAATGTAAAAATTGTTATGCCTTCATCAAGATTCTAAGATTGAATATTTATTAATTGAGGAAGCATTCAGTTATTCTCAAATTTTTATTGCTTGGTTAACACATGGTTTTTGTCTTTGGGTTGCATGAGGACATGCAATATATTCAGTTTTCGTTGCATGAGGACATGCAACATATTGAGTGTGGGGGTGTGTGGGGTCGTTAATATGCCATGATTATTGTCACTTGTGAATGTTTATTCCACTCATTTCTACCATTCTTCATCATGTTATTTATTATAATTTATTATATAAATCCATTTTATGATGATTTATGCTCTCATGGATGAATATTATTTATTCGCCTTTATTTCTAATAAATTGATTATTATGCATTATTTTACCAATGATAGTTCTAATAAGTTGGTTGTAACCTTATTTACCATTTTTAGCCTCCAAAGTAACTTCTAGATTGAAGATTTGATTTTTAAATCAGCCAACTCAGAAATTCGCTGGTTTAAGGAGTGATAGTTTTGCGGTTAAGATTCTGAGCAAATGAAGATGAATTTGGAAAATCCGGAACATGGGTTTTGTCCAGAACGGGCCCAATTATCTTCATATAGAACAGTTTGCCCAAATTCGGCCTGTACAGGGAGAAACGTAGGGTTCTTTGAGCACGATTTTCTCTGATTTGCAGTTGCGGCCGTCCTCCAAATCTCAGCTGCAAAGCCAAATTCGCCTTGTTCTTGTTGATCAAATGGTTAAAGGCAAACCAATTTTGTAATAGGAATTATGTTGTACTTATCCTTATTGTAACTTCTCTCTGATCTCTCTCTATTTAAATGAAAACAGAGATCAGAGAGGGGGATGATTATGATGATTTGGGAGAGAGACGTGATGATGGATTTGGGAAATGAGAAATGATGGACAACGATGGTGGATTATTCATGCTGTAATTCTTAAGCTTCTGCTTCTGTAATGATTCCACAATTGGCTGATTAATAAATGATTTGGAAGTGTTGTTCCATTTTCTCATTCTAAAGTGACCCCGCAGCATCCGTTGGCGGCTAAGGGCCCAGCCTCTGGCGGAGTATGCTGCTGCTATTGTATAGTATATTCCTTTGTTTTATGCATGGTTTTCTTATCCTTATTGTTTAGTAATCTGATGCACGAATGCTATGTTACCATTAATTCATTAATGTTTCTTTCCGAAATCCTTGTGGCGATTCTGCATTATATTATTAAATCTTTTCCAGAATTGATTGCATGGTATCAGTCTGAATTGGGTATTTCTGTTACAGAGCTTTTGTATTGAACATTACCATCATGAGATTTATTTGAAGTTATGATTATTGGAATCCGGAAGTAATGTTTTATTTGGAAGCATAGTTATCATCTCAGATTACTATCTTAGTGTGTTGAATGTATATATGATTGACGTCCCTGTTTTATAATGAACTGTTGTTCCATAATTCATTTGTAAATATCTTCTTGCAAAGTAAAGATCATTGGAATTGCTTTTGCCGATTGTTATTTGATTGCGGAATGAGAGTGTTGAACTCGCGAGATTTAGTTTCTTTCTTGCTGTTTCATTTTACTGCTGTCCATTTCATTTCATGCTGCTTTTTGTCATTTCCTTTTACTTGTATTTATTGCTTTGGTGTGAGAGAAGGTCCAAGGTTGTCGTGAGCCTCAGCAAATGCTACCACGCTCCCTGATCCATGGTCCATGCTCTAATTCCTTTTGCATCAATTTCTAGAGGAATGAGTTATTGCTACTATATCCTCGATTGATGGTTGTTTGAATGAATGATTTAGTTTAAGACATTTCAGTTTCTTGCTGTTTCAATTAGATTTCTTTTTCAAGCATTCAATTACTTTTGGGTTTTAAGCACTATACTGCAAAACATTACTCTTAAGTAAATAGCTGCCTCAGACAGAGTACACTCTTGAAATAAAAAGTCGTCCCTGGGTTGACAATTAATGTGAGGTAATTAGGTGTTAAACAGACCCTTTTTATCGCTCCACAAATGTGTCCTCGCTTAGGACACAATCAATCCTTCATATATGGGTCCATCGGCAACATACCTTTTTGTTGTTCTCTTACCTCTCGATCTAATGTGTCTACAATCACCTTGGCTACTTGGTAGGCCTCCCAACAGTCCATGTGGGCTCCTCCAAACAACTCCTATGGCCTCCTACAAGAAGCCCACAAACTGACCCAAGAAATGGTCAACACTGTTAGGACTCAAAAATGTCACTTTTTCATCTACCTTTCCCTTCACTATTCCTTACATTCCATCGTCCTATTAAACCCTTCATCATATCATTTTCATAAATTCATTTGGGTTTAATATTATTATTTTCCAAACTATTCATTTAGTATTAAGAGTGAATTTATGATTAATATTAGAAAATATACATGTTTTCATATATATCTCAAATATGGGTGAGCTTTGTAATATGTAGGAATATGAGAATGACTAATTCAAAGAGACTTCTCGAATATCTCCTCCACCATTTTAAGGAGATAACTATTCAAGCCTATTCCTAAGAAGAAGATCATGGAGGATTTGGTTGGCATATCTTATCCAAGATATGTGAGAGATGTGTGGAGGATTTGAAGGGATCATATCTTGTAATAATGAGAAAGTAGTTGAGAGTGGTTGAGAGAATAGTGGATCTTTCATTATGAGATGGTTATCTTCTTCATGTATATAAGAGAGTGCTCTCTCTTCATTTCATTAGTTTTTGAGTTTTGAGAGATAATCTTGTAATTTGGAGAAGGGGATTCTTAGCTTTGATTCATATTCTTTTATTGTTACACTTTCATGATTTTTCATTTGATTTTTGTAATGTAATTTGATATAGCTTTATTGTTGTGAGCTCACATATGTTGTTTTTCATTCAACTCTTCACATGTTGTATTGCTTTTCCCTTATGAAATTTCCTGCTTTCCTAGTTAGTGTTTCAATTCTTTTCTAGATTAATTTGATTTTAGTAATTTAGATTAGATTAGTTCCACTTTGGTCCTGTATATATAGTGCATGTGCTTCGTAAGCCTATGAACCTCGGGTTGACAAATTAAATAGTTGGGAAAATACTACAACAGAATTATTAAATGACAATATTTTCACCCAACAAAAATTTTGACCCAATGCACAACAATCTTCTACTGGAAGTCTATTGCTCAATCATGATGGAATATGTCACTAGTGTAAGGAATCTAATCACCAGATCTACCCTCCTCCTTGACTTCCATAGGTTGCCTTTAACTAATGTAAATTCTTGTCAAAGGCTTAACCCAATACACCTCCAGAAAACGTTGTTTTCATCCATGCTTGTATGTTTCTCCTACAATTCTGGTTAGGGCACAACCTTTAGCCCTTACCCTCCATGCAGTTAGCAAAACAAGCCTTCTTTTGTTGTAGTCCTCCAAGGTAAGGCATCTCTTCCTCCACATTGCCATTTTGTAGCAATGTCCACCTAGATGCTACCCTTGAAGGGCTTCTAACTACTGGCTATGGTCTGCGGCCTAGCAGAACAGTTAGCTTTGGCTACGGTCCTTCCTTAAACATCACCCAAACAATCCTTAACGACCTTGTTTTGTCACTAAACCCTACGACCTTCACTACCCAGAAAATCGGTCAGGGACAACCCTTAAACATGCCTTAACACAAACCTTAACATACTTCATTGTCACCTATAGAAACCAGCCTCCACCACAGGAATACCCATGATGCCTTCTTGGCCTCTTTCACATTTTCTCTAACCTCTTCTTGTTGTGGCTAGACCTCCTTTTCTACACCGAAACATCAAAGCTCTTCTTTGAGATGTATTGCCACTTCTCAGACTCCTCAACAATGATCCATCACCCTAAATTTATAGACATATGAAGGGCTTCCACGAATTATTGAAGAGACATATCTATTGGAATATTTTACACCAAGCCTACATGACTTGGCAACCAATAATTACCTTGTCAACTTCAAAAATAAATTTCTCTCTAACGAAAACTTGGATTCGGAGGATCCGCATTACGTTGGAATCATATCACCGAGCACTACCATCCTCATCCATCACATGTCGTATCTTGATCATGGTTTTGGCTCAAATCACGATGGGTGAAAAACCCTCGAGCTTGGTCCTCAAGCCTACAAGCCCATTTGTGGCACTTTGACCTCCAAACCTCGAACACTCGGGCTTGGAGTACCTCACAAGCTACTCAAAAATCTATAGTCTTAACTATGTTGATCGTTGGATGAGGTTGAAGTGACTTTTATTTACACTAGGCAAATTGCTTCAAACATGGCTGACCTAATCCATGAATAGACATTATGTTTTGTAGAGCAGAATTATGAATGGTTTCCATAGAAATAAAATGTATAAAATATTTTCAACAAGGACCTTGTCAAGTTGTCCTACTCATAACTTTTTTCCTTTAAAATTAGTTTCTTTTAGGGTTAATTTAGGATCTTAGATTAATTTAGTTCAAAGTCTTGTCCACCATTATTTGTTTGGGATTTTTCTTCGAACATGTACTAATGTTAATTTATCAAATGATAGGATAGGTTGATCCAGGGATCTTTTGCTTGAAGATGTATGGAAAGAATCACATGTAGAAATTGTAGCTTAACGCAGAAATCTAATGTGCACACATAAAAGAAGAAGGAACACATAAAGGCACAAGAAGAAGACAGCAAGACTCGATAACGAAGTTCGTCCAACTCGGACTATGTTTCTAGGCCCTGCTTGATCAATGGGGAGGCCTTCATATATTAAATGGCATGAAAAGAAGAGAATTACATTCACCAGTTACATAGAAAGAGGCTTATACCTCCATTATGGAAAATGGCTATGAAATGGAGACCTTAGATGGAGAAATGTACAGCACCAATGCATCTGTGGCAATGAAAGGGGCTGAAAACATATAAGATTTGTCCAAAATCACACAAAATACACTATCGGCCATCCTAAAAACTCTCTTGCCTCAAACTATGTGCTGAAAATCCTTCCTCCCTACACTTTTCCAGTCATCGGGCTTTATATGTTTCATTTAGGACAAAGTCGCTTAACAATCGGAGGTCGGTTATGTTAGAATGGAAATCGTTCAGGTGGAAGGGTCGATGGGCACAATAAACCCTTAAAAATAGCCTTTTTATTGTTTAAAAGCGATAATACAAAAAACCTGAAAAACACTGAAAATCCGACCAAAACCTTTAGAACCAGACTTCAAATATATCAAATCGGCCCTATAAATCCATCGGGTCTGATCCTGATCGTAAATCGCTATCGCTGAGGTCCATGGCCCTGTATATCGAGGAATCATTGATCGTCGATCATTGATTAGATCTTGGGCATTGATCTGCTTCACGATCCGATGGTTGAGATTGCACGTCACTAATGAGTGATCGCAATTGCAATGGCCCAAAGTTCCAAGTCTTGTGTCTTGGGTTTCGCTAACCCGATCCACCGATGCCGGCTACTTTATGTCTCCAATATCGTCGATTGCCTACCCCTGATTACGATTAGTCAAAGATTGCTAATTGGGGGTTCCGCTGCCCTTGCTTCTCTTCCTTTGACTTCTCCGACCCGATATATCGGCAATCACTGATCAGGGGTCTTAAAGTCTGCCCTTTGCATGATTTCTAATGCTATTCCCTTTTAAATCTAACAACCCATTTTTTTAAGGGAAAAATCCTCATTTTCCGAAGAAACAAGGTGAGCTTCTTTTTGCCATAACTTCATCATCCAAACTCAGATTGGAGTGTCATTCACATCATTGGAATCAAGGTTACGAGCACTTCGATATGATGTAAAGATACCTACTTTTCTACCACTTTGAATTTTGAGCTTTTTGATGCCTTTGTATCTTAATATCCACCTGGATCAATCCTCCCCATTGAGGAGATTTTGGACCGCTGAAAGCTTTCATTAGTCTATTAGCAAATGAGGGAATTGTTCCCTCACCCTTTCCTTCTCCAACCATTTGGCCTTGCTGGGGTGCATTCCCTTGAAACCAACTCGAAGGTATTCCACATCTCCTCATCGTGAAGTCCTGGTCCTTCTGTCAAGGATGATGTCTTTAGGTAACTCATCAAGATATTCTGGTGCAAAATCATCAACTGTAGGAATTGTGCCCACCTCATTTGTGTCCATGATCAATGGTGGCTCATACAGCTTTAAGTTATCTACATTCACTACTGAGTACATCTGCATATAAATCGGCAAATCAAGAGAAAAGGCATTGTTTCCAATCTTCTCCGATATGGTGAATGGACCATACTAAATTGGTCTCAACTTCTTCCCTTCTCCCTTCATCCTGTCCTTGCTGATGTGGAACAACACTTTGTCGCCCAATTGGAATTGGTGGTCGGCTCAGTGTTTGTCATGTCGAGCCTTGTAATGGGGTTGACTTTTCTCCAATTGCTCTTGCACTATTTGGTGAATCAATTGGATTCATTAAATGAACTATTGAGCTTTGTCCCTATCATTATGTCCACTAGAGCCATCTTCCCTTCCAAAGACCATATCAAAAGGGTCCTTTGGTAGGTAACCAAAGCATGTCTCAAATGGTGAACGTTGCGTAGATGAATGCACTGCTTGGTTGTAGGAATGTTGTACATATAGGAGATGCTCATCCCACAACTTGGGATGTTTCCCACAATAGCCTCGTAACAAGTGTACAACAGTACGGTTTACAACCTCTGTCTATCCGTCAGTCTGCAGATGAAATGTCGTGCTTCTTTTCAATTTGGTGTCCATCATCTTCCACAAACTGGTCCAAAACTCTCTGAGAAAGCGAGAGTCCCAATCTGACACAATAGATGTGGGTAATCCAAAATCAACCCAAACATGCTAAAAGAAAAGAGAAGCAGTGTGCTCTGCAGTAATCTGCTTTTTACAAGGCATCAAAATACACATCTTACTAAAACGGTCAATGATGACATACAAATAGTCATGACTCTTCCTAGACAATGGCAAACCTCCTACAAAGTCCATTGACACACTTTCCCATGGACGACTCGGAATAGGGAGTGGTGTGTAGAGCCCGAGTTTTCTATTAGAGGGCTTTGAAACAGAACACATCACACAACCCTTTACATAGATAGTCACAATGTTTTTCATATGTGATCCAGGTGGATATTGGTGGCCACCTACCAAGTCCATCTGGACCCCCATCATTGTTTCTCTCAGCATTTTCAGTTTCCTTAATTGTAGCACAACTTACTATTTTTAGCAGTTTTTCGGGTCCTGAACTTCCGGAGCCGTTTTGAGGCCCTAAACGACGTATTTTGGGAAATCTAGGGGCAACATGGGTCCATGGACCGATGTTTCCCTTCCCAAAGTGGTAGTTCTCGGATAGATCTTTCTAACGAGCTATCGTACGCATCAAACGGATATCATATGCCAAAGTTACGACCCCGGGAAATTGATGTACCAATTTACCCAAACGGGGCCCACAATTTGGCGTTTCATCTTCTAGGGTTAGGTTTTGGGATGTGAAGGGTTTTTCATTGTTTCTCAACAATAAATAGGGCTCTGAGCCTCATTGTAACACAGTTCAGAGGCATGTAGTCACCACATCTCTTCTCAGAGATAAGCTACCATCGCCCTAGCTGGTTTATTTCCATTTCTGGTTGTAAGCATATTTCAGTATTTTCCATTAATGAAATGAAGTATTATTTCCACTGCATATTTGTGTATATGGTTATCTCTGCATTTTGTTGTGTTCCTGTTTAAATCCGGATCGGCTCCGTTCAAACCGCCAGCACAAATGGTCAATGTTGATACGTGGTCACATGCGTGAAGTTAGCCAGCAGTTATGGCGGATTTGGCAGACTTGTTGGCGGTCACCCCATATTTAGTGGGCTTATCTAGACTCTAACTAAAGTTAGCTGGAGTCTTTTTAGGACCAACTGGCAGTTGGGAGTAAATGGCCATAACTTTGGCTAGGAAAGTGTGTTTTGGACGATTTTTTATTTTTATTTTCAGTCTCTTCGACCTTCTGAAGCCATTGGCACAGGTTTCACAGCCATCTGAGGTCGTTTGCAGGTGTTTTAGCTTCGTGGAAGTTCCAGGAGCCACTAGGGCCAAATCAGTTTGGGAGCTGCATTAGGAATTGTGCAGCCAGTGAATGTAGAACGAAGGCCATTCTTGAAGGTTTTCAGCATTCTGAATCCATTTCTACAGCTTGCTTTGCCTATTTGGTCCTTCTTCTCACTGTTTAGCTTTAGGGAAGCTTTTAGGGCCACTAGGGCCATTTCAATGCTTGAGCTGTTTGGGGGCTGTGTTCATCCATTTTTGGTGAGTCAAAAGTCTATGTCTGCTATTTTTGACCTTCTGAGTCTAATGGAAGAGTTTTTAAAACCAATTGAGGTCATCTTCACCTCGAAATTCTCCATGCAAGTTTAAAGGGCCACTAGGGCCAATTGGGGAAAGTACTGTAAGACGTACAATTTCACTGTTTAGTGTTTGGGAAAGAGCATGTTTAGCTAATTCCTATCTTCTGATTCTGTATTTACAGTCAAATCTATCTTTCGAGACACTTATATTCTTGTATTAGCCTTTGTATCATTTTTAATACAAGAGGACAAGCCTAGTTGGAGAGGCTTGGTCCAGCATATGGAGCCGAGAAGGGGTGAACTGCTTTATCATTTTCATGTCTTTATTTGCTGAAGATGATATGCTAAACAAAACTGATATAAGTGTTAAACAGTAAATATACATAACTTGCATGCACACATAATCACCTATTCAGCTACAAAAAGTTATTTGTCTTATTCCACAAGACATCAAACTTCAAGTATGTGTATGTCAAAGACTTCTAAGTGCTTACTTTTCTATTTCTTTAGGCAGAGCCTGTAGAGGGCCAGGTGGCCTCTAGAACTCATCCTCTCTTTAGAGGTGACATGTCCGGTGAATGCCCCTACAGTCTATCTCTGTATAAGAAATAGGAAGTTTTCACCTTTTTAGAGGTCACTTGGAGTGTATAGCTCACATTTGCAATTATTGGAAATGGATAACTTGCACCCTTAAACAAGTACATTCAATTTTCAGATTAGTATTACAAACTAACAATTCATTCTACAATCTGTAATTCATTTTGTCACACAATTAATGAAAAAATGGTAATTTTTTATGGCATCATGTATATATATTATATATGATAATACTCTTTTCTTGAGTGTTTGCCTCGATACTTAATTATCAACCTGGGAATCATAATAAGTAGAGTTGGTGCACTATATGTGCTGACAATAGATAAGTTTTGTTGTTTGCTGCACTATGGTCTAGATAGTGAGTATTACAAACTAACACTTCATTCTACAAAATGTAATTCATTTTGTCACACAATTAATGAAAAACCAGACAATGCTCAAGTACCGCAATTGAATATTCTAAATAAGGGAACAATTTCCTCCATTTATAGGCTCATGAAATAACAAGATGGATCTAACTTTGTTTTTTGTTACTCGTAATCAATTCAATGCATTTAAACAAGACAATCAAAATCAGTACAGGAAATATGAGTCTTCACTAGTGGCGCATGTAGGTGAATGGTGAGATCTCAAATTTTATCTGACGTGTACTTCAAACAATTAATCATTAAATCTATAGCACAAATACAATTTGAACTACGAAAGCATCACTCGTAAAATAAAACTGGAAAGACTAAACTATTTAATAACTTAAACAAAGGGAAAACTTGCCTTGATGGCTTTAGTGGGCCCTTGCTGATCTACTAGGTAGGCTAAAGACTTACAGTGCTAAGAAGTAAAATAACACATTGATCTTAACAATTGTTGTTCATATTATTAATGAAAAAAAGGATTACAATATCAACCTTACAAATCTCCATTTATAGGCTCATAAAATAACAAGATGGATCTAACTTCGTTTCCTGTTACTCTTAATCAATTCAATGCATTTAAACAACACAATCAAAATTAGTATAGGAAATATGAGTCTTCACTAGTGGCACATGTAGGTGAATGGTGAGATCTCAAATTTTATCTGCCATGTACTTCAAACAATTAATCATTAAATCTATAGCACAAATACCATTTGGACTACAAAAGCATACTCGTAAAATAAAACTGGAAAGACTAAACTATTTAATAACTTAAACAAAGGGAAAACTTGCCTTGATGGCTTCGGTGGGCCCTTGCTGATCTACTAGGTAAGCTAAAGAATTACAGTGCTAAGAAGTAAAATAAGACATTGATCTTAACAATTGCTATCATATTATTAATGAAAAAAAAGGATTACAATATCAACGTTACAAATCTCCATTTATAGGCTCATGAAATAACAAGACAGATCTAACTTCATTTCCTGTTACTCTTAATCAATTCAATGCATTTAAAAAAGACAATCAAAATTAGTACAGGAAATATAAGTCTTCACTAGTGGCGCATGTAGGTGAATGGTGAGATCTCAAATTTTATCTGGCGTGTACTTCAAACAAATAAGCATTAAATCTATAACACAAATACAATTTGAACTACGAAAGCATCACTCGTAAAATAAAACTTGAAAGACTAAACTATTTAATAACTTAAACAAAGGGAAAACTTGCCTTGATGGCTTCGATGGGCCCTTGTTGATCTACTAGGTAAGCTAAAGACTTATAGCGTTAAGAAGTAAAATAACACATTGATCTTAAGAATTGTTGTTCATATTGTTAATGAAAAAAAGGATTACAATATCAGCATTACAAATCTTAGAGTGCTTTGTTTCCAACCTAATCTCCCTTCTTAGATCCCTCTGAAGACTAAGATATTAACTATTAACCATTCAAGAAAGATTTTGATTAACCTAATTGTTCGACATACCTCTCTTTTATAAAGAAGAGGGTCGTTACCATAATCTGTGTAATGAAATTGAAATTACATTTGTAACTTTGTCCTCATGACACGAAGTGCATGAGGAGGAAGTGGATCTTGGGTAACCAAGTAAAAGAGATGTCTTCAACAACTCCATTGGTTCCATAGTGGATTGTTTGCTAAAGCACTAAGTCTGAAGATGAAGTATGGTACTGGAATCAGATAGTAGACATTGGAATACAAGTACTAGCATCGAACAAATAATATGAGTACTGGAGTTAAAACGATAGAACAATTGGAGCAGTTGGTACTAGAATCAAACTGTGGAGCAATTTGGTTACTAGAATCAAACAATGGAATGGTTGTGATGAGCGCATTAGCCAGAAGCTCGGGTGATGGGTCAAGTGTTGGATGAGTGCACGCGTGCTGAGAAAGATCGTTGAGAACATGACTATTGCTCGAGTGCTAGATAGGTGCATAGGTGGTTAACGAGTGCAAGATTGTCGAATGAGTATTGGACAAAATACCAGATCATTTAGCTTCCCGAGTACTGGAGTGTTGAACTAGCTGAGTACCAAAATACTGAATTGCTAGAGTATCGAAATTCTAAACGAATCTGGAAGAGTAGAAAATCCAGAGATCTATGAGAACCAATGAGAGAAATTAGAGTAAAAGATCAAATAATGATATTTTTACTATAAGAAAACATAAAAATTGCATTTTGAATAAGTTGTTGTAGCATATGCCGCTAATCAATGCCAACGGCATGTCCGTGTTTATTTCAAAATGATTTTATGTATCTAACATCATTTACAATATAATCTGAAAGACAACCCATCGATCATAACAAACTATAGCAGCTAGATTCTTTTAATGTCTTAAAAAAACCAATGGATACAACTTTGCGAGAAAAATGGCATTGCCACAGTAATATAAATCATAGCAGAGATCT
>APFE030713946.1:0-11276 GCA_000404065.3 Pinus taeda
AAGAAAGCTAAGAAGGATAATAAATTATCACCAAAGTATTATGGTCCGTACAAGGTGTTGCAAAAAATAGGTACTATGGCCTACAAATTGGAGCTTCTTGCAACTTCCCGAGTGCACTCAGTTTTCCATGTTTCATGCTTAAAGAAGGTTATAGGTGACAAGATTCCAGTTCAAAAAATATTGCCAGAACTTGATGAGGAAGGAAAAATCATATTGGAACCTGAAGCAGTCAAAGAAACAAGAAATCGATAGCTACGAAATCGATCAATTTCAGAGTATCTCATCAAGTGGAAGAACTTACCCATTGAAGATTCCACATGGGAGGATGAGAATTTTATACAGAAGCACTTAAAACTACTCAAGCGTTGAGTACAACACTTTTTTGAAGGGGAGGGGCATGTTAGGTCCCTATACTACTAGTGATTCCCTCATTACTATTATCATTGTATCCCTTATTGTTATTGTTGTGCCCCTATTGTCCCCATATTGTTATTATTGTGCCCCATACAATCCCACTATTGTTATTTTTGTGCCTTTATATTATTATTGTTAGGTCGGCTTGGTTATATTGTGTCCCCTTAGACTCCTATATAAAGAAATGAGGTTTTGTCATTTGAATCACCCAAGAATTGTTCATTTGTGTAATGTAAAGGAGGTTTCCCCCTCGAAGAGGCTGAATTCTAAGGCGTTGATCTATCTTTTCTATCTTTTTGTGAGCTAGTTTCATAACATTATTACTATTCCAAGAATTCACTTTCGAGGTGGTTATAAAACCCGATAGATTGAATGTCAGGCCAGATCATTTGTCACGACTGGAGACTAGAGAGAATGAAGGAGCATTGGATGATCAGTTAGTCGATGCCTACTTATTTAGAATAGAGGCAGTCCTAGATCACTTAGAAGAGATTGTTGCTCTACTGACAACAGGGCAATGCCTAGAAGGGTATACACCAACACAGAGACAGAACTTAATAGTAAGGGCATCAGATTACCAACTAATTGTAGGACACCTCTATAAGATGGGCCTGGACCAAGTACTGAGACGCTGCATACTTCAGCATGAAAGAGAAGATATGTTATGGGAATGTCATGCAGATGTCATAGGAGGCCGTGCGGGAGGAAAATCCATCGCAAGGAAGATACTGCATATAGGACTATGGTGGCCAACCCTTCACAAAGATTCTAAGGAATATGCTAAGAATTGTGACGTTTGTCAAAGGGTTGGCAAACCTTCGCGACGAGATGAACTGCCTTTAAATCCCGTTCATAGAATGAAAATCTTTGAGAAGTGGGCAATAGATTTCATTAGACCCATTACACCACCAGCAAGGAATTCATGTGAAAGATACATAATAAATGCTACGGAATACTTCACCAAATGGGCAGAAGAAACACCCATCAGAGACTGTACAACTGACACTGCTGCAAGGTTTGTTTTCGAGAACATAATCTCATGATTTGGATGCCCGAAGAGCTTGACAAGTGACCAAGAAACACATTTTATAAATGAAACCATAGAGGCTCTTCTAAATAATTTCATGATTTAGCATAATAAAAGTAGTCTATCTCATCCATAGGCCAATGGGACTATTAGAGCATTCAACAAGATATTGGAAAAGGGTATCACAAATATTATATCAGCGAACAAGGATGACTAGGATGAAAGAGTATCAACCACTCTATGGGCTTACAAAACAACAATGAAGAGATTTCACAAACAAACACCATTTCAGATAGTATACGTGAAGGAAGGAGTGGTGCCAGCAGAATTCATAATACCAGGCATGTTGATATCTGAAGCAATGAGATTATGGACAATGTAGCATTAAGAGAAAGACTAAGCCAACTAATGGAACTTGATGAATCTAGATTCTTAAACGAGTTTCATCAGTCAGTGGAGAAAAGAAGGCAAAAAGCTTGGCATGACAGGCATATTAGGAAGAGGAAATTCAAAGTTGGGGATCACATATTACTATACGACAACAAGTTTCAAAAAATTCCCCGGTAAACTACAAATGCACTGGCTAGGCCCATTCATAGTTGCAGAAATCAGAGATTCTGGAGCAGTGAGATTGGTGCAAGTAGATAGAGTCATGCTG
Source organism: Pinus taeda (assembly GCA_000404065.3). NCBI lineage: Eukaryota > Viridiplantae > Streptophyta > Pinopsida > Pinales > Pinaceae > Pinus > Pinus taeda. The sequence goes on from APFE030713946.1 coordinate 2,100, forward strand.
CAACGATGGGTAAACAACACATGCCTAAACCCCTTCCATAGGTCATCAAACACAAAATCAAGATAGAGGAGGGTCTCAGAAACGGTCCTGCTAGTAGATAGGAAGTAATAAAATTTTACCAGTCATATTAACCAGTTAGTTCAAGTCATGTTTTTTTTTTTTACATATTTTTCACAAAAATAAGTAAAATTGTCAATAAGGTTGCGGTGACATTTTCATCACACTGCAACCCATTTGTGGTCGGGGGAGGGGGAGAAGTAGAGTTATCAGTCACTCGTAGTCATATTCTTTCACAACCCTTAAGTTACAAGTAGGCAGAAACTTTTTCATTATTTATGATCACACGCTATATCCGTCCTTTCCATCGTACCAATAGTCATTTCCATAATAAGTAACCAATAATGCAACTGTCAAGTGGGATCTTGTTGACGGTGCTGTACCCACCAACATGTCAAGGGGATCTCCCTGGTAAGAATTCCCAACTAGACCTCAGAGCGTTTGGTGTAGGAGTCCTAGTAGTGGGTCGTAAGGTAATGCCTTGACTGCGATTTCGCACAGAGGCAAGTAAGATAACTCTGTCAGTAGCAAGGGTGTGACTGATGCAGTGAGTCAAGGAAGGTGTATGAGAGGTTCTAACACTTTGAAGGGAGAAGAAGGTGAAGGTGAGTTCCAGGGTGAAAGGGTCAGTCCCAACTCAGCTAGGAACACACAACACAAAGGACATGGTCAGCTTTTGGCGGAGCAGTCCACTCGGATGCGGTAGTCACATATAGAAGGTAATATAACACGAACAACACTCATGGATCAGTCCGAGACGAGTGTGACGGTTGTTATAGCAAGGTTCATGTGAAAGGTCTGTTTGATGTCCGGCCGAGCAGTTGACATGGACATGACAACATTAACAACAAGATTCATATAATTTCATAAAAATCAATTCATACACAAGTACATAAGTTAAACAATATATATCATTAAGGAAATCGGAGCAGTCCAACTACAATAACAACATATGCATGAAAATGTGTTGGCTCTTATTATATAAAGAAGTGTAAGTCACAATCATAAAATACACCATGTAAACTTGCTAGCCCCAACAGTGGAACATTACAGCCACATTTGCCTGCTCCCTCGACCAACCCTGACCGAGGGTAAAAGGAATAAATTTTTTTTTATTTTTTTATTTTTTTTTTCAATAAATTAATTTATTATTATTTTCTCTAATTTTTTATATAATTTTTTTTTTAATTTTAATTTTTTTGTTTAAAAATTTTTATTTTTAAATTTTTTGTTTTAAATATTTTCTAAACTTTTATTTTTTTTATTTTTTTTTAATTGTTTGGTTTTGATTTGTTTTTATGTTTTTTAATTTAAATATTTTATTTTTAATTATATTTTTAATTTTGTATTTTTAATTTTCAATTTATTTATTTATTTATTTTATTTTATTTTATTTTAATTTTAAATGTTTATGATTTTTAATTAATTAATTATATTATTTATTTTAAAATTTTAACTTTTAATTTTTTTTTTTAAATTTGATGTTTTTTTTTGAAATATTTTTTATTTTTGTTTAATTTTTTACTTTTTATGGATGTTTTTTTAGTTTTATATATATATATATATTTCATTATTTGAGTTTTTTTGGTCAATATTATTATTATTATTTTTTTCTTTGAACATGAAAATCACGAACATTTAAAAAAAATGTTGACACTTAATACATTAGAAAATTTAAAGTGTAAAAAATAAGTTCTCTAAAAAAAAAGGGTTGATGCTGCATCAAGTCTTTTCAAAATCAGGATGAGAATACTAACATTTAAAAAAGGTTTTCATACTTGCTACATAAAAAAATTTAAAGTGTCAAAAATCAACCCTCTAAAAAAAAGTTTTGATGCTGCATCAAGACTTTTCAAAATTAGCGTGAAAATCAATAACATAAAAAAAATGTTCAGAATTGATACATAATAAAATTTAAAGTGCCAAAAATATGCTAAAAAAAAGTTTATTCTGGCATCACCACTTTTCAAAATCGAGTGATTTTTTGCTACCTTAAAATAATGGGTACCAGTTTATTTTCTCATTTGATTGGTAACTATGTTGGAAATGGATCAAGCACTGTTAATTTATTCAACCACGGTAATTGATGCATATGCATAGTTTAGTTGGGTCATGCTTTTTGGGTCGCATGACCATGGGACTTTCCCATTCTGATGTGGCAATTGGGTAAATGATGCCAATAGAAAGAATCCCCTCTATCTCCTTTTGAATAATGGGTTTGTAATTGAGAGCAAGTTTGTAAGGTCGTTTGTTAATTTAATTTTCTCTAGGAATGAGGTTGATTGTCACCTCCCCCATTTCTTTTACATGTCACTTTAAGTATTTATAGTTACAGGTGAATGCATATTGATATTCTTTGAGTAAGTTGACAAATTACACTATCTGTTTATCTGAACAATTGTCACCAAGTTGAGAAATCTTTGGTCGGTGTTGATGCTGCTAGACCCGCCAACATTCAAGGTATCACCTCGGTATGAAGTCCCAAATAGACCCCACACCATTTGGTGTGGGAGTCACATCCGGTATGATGGCCTAGTTGCCATTATCTTAAATATTTTCATCAAATCTTGCTTGCCAGTACAGGAGAGTGGTCTACTTTGTCTTCGAGAAGTGAGGTTCACGTTCCTAAGGATTGTAAGTGTTACTTGTGTCAATGGTTCTTTCACTGTAGATGGAGAGGGCGAGAGTGAGTCCCAAGTCAGTTGGGAGTAAGTCACAACTCTACTAGGAACACACAACACAACAAGACATGTGCAACTCTTGGAGGAACAATCCACACGGATGCAGCAGTCATAACACACAACGGAAGATAACACGTACAACACTTAGCAGATGAGTTCGCTTGAGTGCAATGGTTGTTATAGCAAGTTTTATGTGAGAGGTCTATTTGATGTCCGGGAAGGTAGCCACCATGGGCGAGACAATGTTAATAGCATATACAACACATTTTCATTAATAGATTATGTATTACAACACGTGAAATAGTTCAAGTGTGAAACACAAGTTAAAGCAACATGCATCACAAGTGTTTAATATTAGTCTTACAACAAGTACAATACATATGTGAAAACATGCTAGCCTATTAGTAGGCTTCTAAATTAAGTGAAAATTCCAAGACACATCGTTACACCATATATCACTGACCTCATGAGCGGGGCATTGGAGCCACTATTTACTCCTCAAAGAAAAGATTACAGACTCTCTTAGCTATGTGGGAGGAGCTAAGGTGAAAAGTCCTTTGCATGTAAAAATAGGGGGTATTTATAGCCAAGGGTGAAACTGACCCTTGTGGTTGTTCGACTACCCTCATAACTGTTTGAATTAGAAGTCTCTTCCACTTTACATGACTCTTTGTACAAGAAGTGGGTCTCTTGGACTTTCACGTTATATTACATTGATAAACAATATGGCCCACAGTAGAGATGTGGACGACATGACTCATGACATGATAGTGCTGGTACATTCGTGCTGCTGTTGGTGTGCATGTCGAGCTGTAGTGCTGTTGGGTGATGAATGTCCTCATGGTGTGTCAAAGCTTCACCTCTGCATGGAAAAGTGCATGGAGTCTTCAATGGTCATTGGCTCGCTTGATGTTGCTTTGCATGTTTCTCCTTGCTTATATGTTGGAAGGCTTGACAAGTTCATCTGTTCGCGAATGGTGCGTTTTCATCTGTTCATCCATTTGTGAGAAAATCTTGCATGTTTTCTCGTTCGTCCATTCGGGAACACACCTTTTCATAACCATCCATTCGTGAGCACATCTCTTTACAAGCATCGTTTGTTCGTTCGTTGGTGAACATGTCCTTTTGCCTGTGCTCCCTTCATTCATCCCATCCGTCGTGGCACCATGTTTGTTTGTGTACCTGTTCCTATAGCCACTCATGATGAGACGACATCAAACCGAAAAACCTCCTAGTCTACCATGATACATGATCATTTTGGATGAAGGTGACCGGGAGAGGCAACAAGGTTGCGAGGCGGGATGGAGGCTCTAGACATTGCTGATGAAAACTGCTTAAGAGTCATTGGGTGATGGAGATGGGAAATCTGGATCGACACTGACTGTCAACGAGGTTTGGTCCTGTTGGAGGACAAAACTTCACAGTTTTTTTGGGAAACAGTCCAGGCTGCAGGAAGGTTGGGCTGGCAAAATCTGTGCAGTTTCCGAAATGAGCGGGCAACAGGGCTTGGTAGTAGAAACTGTGCAATGTTTTGGAGGAACAAGCCGGGCTATAGGGAGGCTTGGCAGATAAAAAGTTGTGCAATTTTTTTGAGGGACTGGCCGGGAGCTTGGCAACCAAAACTGCGCAATTCCTGGAGGGAATTGGCAGCTGACTGTTGGGTTAATGGCAGCAAAAACTGCGCAATTCCTGGAGGGAATCGGCATTCTGCTATCGAGAGATGCTGGTGGGAAAGACTGCAGTGAGGCTAGGGATGGCCTGCTAATCGCCTCTGTGTAGTTTCTAAGCTGAGCGGACTGTTGGGTAGCAGAGAGATTTCTCTTGAAAATTGTGTAATTTTTTGGGTGAGAAATCGGTCGACTATTGGGAGGGCTGGTGGAAAATTTGCGCAATTTTCTAAGGGAGACAAGGACGGACACTCCTGTCAATCCTCCTGTCAAGAGATTGCAGACGACGTGTGTGTGCCAAGCTTCTCACAGACCAATATTAGGCTAGGGGTTCCGCTACCGGAACTTGGTGGTGTTCCAAAAGACCATTATGTGAAGATGACACCATTGCTTCAGATACTATGTGCAACATAGGCTCAGATGATGGCACGGGGTAATTTTTTTTTTTTTTATTCCGAGAACGGTTCAAGTTTCTAAAATCAATGCATAAGAGAATTTCCCTAGATTTCTTATGTGTAGAACTTAAATTAGAAACCCATGTATGATGATGAACTTTGTAAGTAATCCAATCATCCAAAATCTTAGTCAATGTTTTCTATATAAGGAGTTCAAATGACACACGTATTTTACCTGGACGTTATTGTAATGGCTTGGATCCTCCTTTACCTGGAATCCCATGTTGGATTATTCGCGTGTAGTGTGTACTCAGGTCATCAATTTCGCACGTGGACACATCCCAATACTGTTTGATTAAGTGATCAAAGACCTGCCATTGCTGCGGTGTGTAGTTTGTACTGAGACTGAATATCTTTGGATTGTGATTGGTTCCCAGGTTCCTCTATTCGTTCGTAGTGGTGGACCTGTGGGTTCTGCCGTTTCTTGGCCCTTGAAAAAAGTTCTACAAATCATAGAGCTTGTTGATGGAATCCACACCATTGGGGTGGGGTTGCCTTTCTTACCCTCAACTACAGTTTTCAGGGGCTTCTCGAGCTTACCTTCATCAGTTGTTATGTCCTTGAAAGCATCAACACAGTTTGCAGGGTGTAGTATCACTTTGAGTGCGACCACATTTAGGTTGATGGTCCTTTGTAAGCCCAACACGAGTGCTTCGTACTTAGCGACATTGTTCGTGCACTCAAACTTCAAGCATCTTAAAATAATGCATTTATGTTGTTTTGGGCAACTAATATATACTCGATCCTTGAGCCATCATGTGTCTTTGATTCATCAAAATCCATGGCACACAACTTGTCTGTTCACGAACCATTTGATATGCTAGTACTGCTGCTACTACTGTTGCTACTACTACTGCTACTGTTGGTACAATGCACTGTACATGTTTCATTACCATCAGTTGGGCAAGGAAGGAGTCCTAACTGCGTGTCTAGTGGGGTTGGAGTTGGCCATACAGGATAAAACACCAATGTTGTTTCTAGGAGGCAGTTGCCAAACATGAGTTCTGTGAAGGCCAACAGTTCATTCTCATCGTTAAGGGGGGTAACGTTGTGCTTCATATAACTCTCGGACAATACCCAGATTTGGTTGCATTTTCCCTTATACAGAAGCCACATGTGGGACCAGTTTGTAGCAAAATATCCATCCAACTTGCTAGACCAGTCTCTGCTGAGTAGTAGACCGTAAACTTCCGGTATGTCCACAACAACTATGTTGGTGCATTGGTGGACTCGAATTTCATGAGATAGTCAGATGATCATGTCTCGCAGTTCACCAATGGCTGGTACTGATGTTTGATAAAGTTGGATGATTTGCACATATGTCTCGCTCCATTATGAATTGATCTTCTTCACGATGGAGAGTGGCATGACGTTGGCAGTCGCACTAGAATCAACCAAGCAGTTGTGAAAATTGTAGTTACAAATTTCAAAGGATAACAAGAATGGAGGGCAACATGAGTTTTCTTCTTTCATCCAGAGCGTGTTGAGCACAATAGAAAGTGATCCAAGAGGTGTGCTTTCTCCCTTGATAGTAGAGGTCGCACTATCTATTGCTGTCTGTCCCAATGTGCGTAGCAGAATGTCTCACTAACTCTGGATCTTAGCTAACTTGAACAAACTGATGTTCGCTCGATTTTTCTTGATGTCATCAACAATGTTGTAATCCAGAGGTGGTAAAATCACTGAGGTGTCCGGGGTAGAACAAATGTTCGTGTTGTCCGACAGAGTGTTTTGCAGCTCGCTGCTCATGGATGTACTCTTGTCTGCCATTGTCTTCCTGGACTTATTTTGTGTTTTACGCTTTGGGGCAGCCAGTGGATCGACCTTTCTAATTAGCAGTCTCATCTTTTCTTGTGCTTCCCCAAGTGTAAGGGGAGCCCCTTTACTCCTGAGATTATATTGGTTATTTTTCTTTTGGGGCTACTTCTCGGTCTTTGTCTTCGACACTGCTTTTGAGCACTGATACACATTCACCACATGCCTAGAACTTGATGGTTCATCAAGTGCAACCTCTTCATCATCATCAATGTATTCCGACTACTCTTGCATACTGTTTCTCGCATCAAGTGTATGACTACATACAGATCTTGCGACTTGCTTCCAGTCCAAACAAGAGTTCTCGAGGTGATGTTCTTCGTGGAATTAATAGAAATTGGGATCTGTGCACTGTTCGACCTAGAACACAGATTTCTATGCAATTTTGGAGCGAACCAGTTGCTGCCTGATGAGCTACTTGCCTACCTCTGCCTGGGTGGATGGCTTCTTGAAGATGTGTCCGTTTTTAATTGTTTGAGCTCAGACACTTCCGTATTCAAGTTCTTGATGAGGTGAGTGAGGGTTTCAATATCAGTTGCTTCCTTGTCTATACCCTTGCTCTCCATCGCTTGGGACTTCTTGCTCGCATCTTTGGAGTTCTTTGATGGTTCATCATCCTTGATGACTCCAATTGTGCGCAGGTCTTTTTCAACAACAATAACCTCTTCACATCTTTCTAAGAGTGTTGGTTTCACAGCTCGGTTGACGAACTACGCAATTCTGGTCGGCAGTGCGGATATGTAGTAATCAACAGTGATGGAGTCATGAGGTTTAGTGTCCATTGCAAACTTGTTCAATATGCATGTAAACCTTTGATTGACGTCTTTTACTTTTTCTTTCCCCTCCATCTTTAGGCTTCCCAATTATTTGAGTAACATGGTTGGGGTCTTGTCATCAACAAAATTTTCAAGGAACATGCATTTGAATGCACCCTAGTTCTGTATAGAGTTCGGTGGAAGGATGTGATAACATGCGGCTACGTGACTGCCCAAGGTACATGGGAACGATATACATGATACGTCATCATATCGTACCTCAAGGGTTTGCAACTATAGGTAGAAGTTATCGAAGTGATCATCTACCTTTACTGTGCTGTTAGGGTTAATCTTGATGTTCATTCTATCCACTCACTTGGGCATCTTGTGCAGAACAACTGGGAGAGTCAATGGTCCCTGAGTCATCCATTTCAGATTTGGGTCAACCATCTCTTCTTCTTCTTCGTCCTCTTCCTCTCTTGGGGAAGCATTATTGAATGCGTGAAAATGAATGACAGATCTCCCCCAGTGAAAGATCGATGGTTCTAACATACCTATCATATTCGGTCATGCCGCACTTTTAATGTGTTACCAAAGTTCCGATGAGTTTAACCGTAGTTCAAGTTGCGGAGAATTAGCTATCTGATCCAAAATCTGACAATGGAGCCATCAATGTCGCACCTAAAATAGCGTGGGAGTTAACTGCAGTCTTCCTGCCCAATGGATCTCCACTGTCCATTTCGAATCGATTAGATGGTCGCTATGTCTCATTGCATGAGAACTTGCATGACTATTATAGACCTTCTTCTAGCCCAATGTAATCCTGGTCGTTGATCCATCATATATCTATGATAGTTGCATCATATGTTACAAGCGATATAACCATGCATCATCATGTGATGAGCGGGCCCCTCTCTCCTCGGTTGGTGAGTCATTCAATGGCCGAATAACATCTGTTTGTGGAATTTAATTATCCTCATAAGTTCCATTTAACCTTAATTTTCGCCAACCTTTTCACCATTTTGTTTGTTCAACTTCATTCCTGTATGTTCCTTGGAGAAGCCAATCCATGGTTGAGAGAAGACATGAAGCATGCCTTATCCTGGAAGCTACGCTCTTCTATGTGGTAAGTCACTTTAGCTCATCATGTTCTCATTAATCGGTGATTTAATTAAAAAATTATACCATGTTTGAGTCATCTGGGAAGGAGCCCCTGGTTAAAGAGTAGTCTGGGGTTCATGACATGAGAGTAGTTCTCACAGACATACTCACCCTTAAAATAACCCTCAGCCTCTCTTGTACCAAGTCTAGCAATGATTTTTTTTACTGAAGTCTGGGGTTTTGTATGCAACTCTTCCTCTGGTTCACTTCGACCCGATTCAATTCGGTTGTTAATTGAGAAATATGATCAAGACCACCAGGAAATTTTTTGTAAGTCAAACCGTAATACTTTCCTAAAGCTAGGCGAGGAAATAATCGCAAGATGCTAGGGATCCCTGCCCAGGGAATGGATATAACTGACAAGGGGCTGGACCATGAGTTCATTACTTGGGCAGAGGGTGACAAGCTTGAATTATTCATGACCTTATTCAAAAAACCAACCCCCAAATTGAGGTTGTTGTTTCCTGTACTGACACAATCCCTGAAGCCCTTCTATCAAACTCTAACCTCTCTTTTCTTGGTCATATTTGGTTTAGACGATGATACTGAAATGGATGAGCCAATTTTCTTGGCTATACACACTTTA
>APFE030713960.1:2667-24899 GCA_000404065.3 Pinus taeda
TTTTAATATAATAATAATAATAATAATAAACCAATATTACAAACCTTCACCTTCAAGTGTCTACTTGATTCATAATGAATCGAAAATAAGTGGAGTATGGTCTTATGTGAGGTGGAGAGCACCTTTTAATATGGAGGTGGAATTCATAAGGTGACCTTTGATAAAAGGAATAACCTGACATATATTGAATATCGAAACTTATGATTATCGTAAGTTTTTAAAACAAACCAAAATAAAATGTTGATATCTGATATCCGTTATCAAAACATTTTTGAAATATCAATTTTTTTTTAAATATTGATTTTTTTTTTTAAATATCAAGACTATTATCGGATATTGGGACTTTTTAAATATCAGGACTTTTTATTGGGATTTTTTCATCGGGACTTTTGTAAAGGAAGGGAGGAGGTGAGGTGAAGTGGGGCCCACTTGGAATTGAACTCCTCTATTATAAACTACGACCAACTTGGTAATTAAAAATCCTACAAAATGAACTACAACCACTTTGCAATTTTGAGATTTAGGGTCTCGTCATTTCTTTAAAAATTATGAATTGAAATCAATTACTGAGATTCTGAAGATGCGTAATTTTAATTGTTTTCTAATTTGGCTAGGCGATTTTGTATGATTGTTAGTGAAAAAATGAAAAAAAATAGTAAAAATTAACTAGGAATTAATATTTATAATCAATTACTAATTTATTTACAAAAAATAAAATAATATACATTTTTTAACCTAGGCGGTAAAAATGATCAAACTTCGGCTAAGCACCATTTGCAAACCGTGTAACCAAATGACATGAAACAAGTATTAATGGAAAGCTAGAAAAAATTTGAACTCAATGTGTAAAGGAAATGGATAGTAATTTGGTTTATATGATGAATCTAGACATTTCATGGTCTTTAGAATGCAAGTCGATAGAAGCATGATGCACTTCTAAGGCTCAATCATCTACTTTGCTCTTCAAAAAGTTACGCTTCTAACACATTTTCCTCTGCTTACCTATAGACTAATGGTAAGCCACTTGATATCATATACTTTATGAATTAAGTAAAATCTCAACATTAAGGTTGATTGTGGCTTTCGTACTTTTTTGAATGGTTTGCATTCACATATTGATTTATATTTTTTATTGCCCGAGTAGTTCTGCATTCACACTTGGATTTGTATTTTTATTACCCCAAGTACTCATGTGGGACAATTTCCTGCAATCGGCCCCACACTTCAACTATTTTTAAACCTAGAAGTTTTAAAATGTGCCCTATGGGTTTTGAACAACTTTCAGCTCGGTGGAAGCCACTAGTATTTATAAAAAAAAACAACCAAATACATTTTCTACATAAATTTAGCCCATGCTCTAATTTTCCATAACATTATTTACCTTTTTCAATAAGATAAAATTATTTTACTTTAAAAAATTTCACGATTTTATAGCGCTGATATAAAATTGTCTTAAATTTAATATATCATCTATATATATATATATATTATATATATACAATCTGAGTGGGTGGCACGAGCAGTATGCTCAAGCACCAGAGCCAGACTATTCTTTCACAATGATTACAAAAAAGGCCTCTCTTACATATCTTGAAGTATCTTGTACAGTGGTATACAAAAAATCTCTTTCTTCTGAGCTGTGAAGATTTTTTGAAATATCTTTTACATTGGCATACAAAAAAGCTCCTTCTTCTAAACTAAGAATATAGAGAAGATAGATACAGGATAGAAGGAGAGCTACAAAATTTTCCAAAAAAGCCCCTTGATCCGAGAGGGAGAGAACTGAGAATGAATGGAAAAATCGAAACACTAAGAGTGGAATTGATGTCGGGGGTGCCATAGATAGAAGGACCTTCCAAAACTGGGAAAAAACAACATACAATTTACCATTATGCGGTGTCATCCAAGGGCTTACCCTCCATACTGATGGGTTTCTCTGACGTGCTGCTTGCAAGAGCATCTGTCACTTCCTAGTGACTGGTGGAGGCTCCTACGATTTCTTTCTTGATGCTCGAAGAGCTCCCTTCGCTGGCCTGCGTAGTAGCCATGTGCCTCTTGAATAGTCCATAGTGAGGCGAGTACCACATGACAAAGTGGCAATCATGGACTAATTCCATGTAGACCATGAATTTATCACTCATAATATCTAACTTATTCTACGCAAATTTCATGTTTTCTGACTGTTCCTATAATGCTAGCCCAAGAATTATCTTGAGCTGCCAAGAAAGTTCAATGGTAAGGCTGTACAAATTTTCCCTGGCCCAGGTGAGGCCCGGATCATGAATCCATTCAAATTCAACATCAACTTCTTTTGTGGTCAGTCTACATCTTATGTTATGTGCTTATTGTTCCAAGTTATGGATTCGATCCTGGGTTTTAGGGTTGACTGAGACAACGTAATTAAGATCTTCTTGTCTAACAGAAGTCTCTGCCCTTGTGCAACGCTGCCTACTTCAGTTGTCCCACTTGGAGTTGTTGCGGCCATGGCCACAGTCACACTTGGGAGCAAGGTCAGAGCTGCACCGAGGGGCCATTCTTTGGAAGTAAAGGGTTTCAGGGGGGGGCTCTTGACAAAGGCAATGAGAGTGATAACGCTAGGGTGAAAAGAATAGTAGGGAAGAGTGAGTTGGATGGGGTATTCATAAGTGGAGCAGGCAGCCAAGGAAGAGCAATTCGGCATGAGAGAGCCATAAAATGGTGCCAGTAAGAGGTACATCATTGTCATGAGGGGTCACGTACTGGTATTGGTCGAAGGGGCTGGATGGCAATGGCTTTGAGGGGACATTGTAAATTGGTTAATGCCTACTTCATGCGAAGAATTGGGATGGCTATAGTATGAGGAAATGATAATGAGTTGATCTAGGGGTTGTACCATTCCTTTTCTAGAGAGTGATAGTCAATCTTGTTATTGAGAGACTCGTAGTCCTGGCATCAATCTTATTTATTGTTTTACAGTCCCAGTGGAGAAGACCCTCCTCCACGTCCCTCCATGCAAGGGAGTAGATTATAGAGTTGCTAGTTATTCGTTCATTTTCTAGTTTGTCCACCAAGTTGTTTGCCTTCCTTCTTACGACCTCAAAGTGGAGCCCACTTATCTCTCCAACGTGTCGGTTGATGTGGCGCAATATTTTGTTGAGCCACCAGTTGTCTATTATCTTGGATACCATCATTCCTTGCTGAAGCTTCCTGGAGGCTTGGGGGGAGAATTGAATCTCCTTCCACTATGAGTGCCAAAATCTCTACGATTTTACAATGTCCAGACCATGCTCCAAATTTTGGAGTTCAGCGACATTGTTGGTAGTTTTACCCAGGATTCCCGTGTATAGCCATATTATCTCCCCTTGTTAGTTTCTAAAGACACCCCTAATACCTGCAACCCCTAGATTGCCTTTGGCAACTCCATCGTAATTCAGTTTGAGGATATCTTTGTTAGGAAGGTGCCAGTGGCAGGGTGCTTCCTGGTTTGTTGTCGCTAGAGTTAGAGTGTTCTTGTGGGGGGAATATAGCTCGAGGAGATTAAGGGTCCTCTAATCAGCAGGGCAATGAGGATCACTAATGAAGGCGAGGATGTTCTCTTCAGGCCTTTTTTCTTCTCTGAAAAATTGAGCTTTTCGTTCTTTCCAAACAACCTAGCATATGATACCCGGGATGATATTCTAGGCTCTATCAACCATAGGTTGTGAAGAGAAGGAGGTTCTCCAATTTTCAAGAGTATTAAGGATGGAGACTTTGTCCCTATCAGAAGATCTGAAAACCATTTCCACCCACTCCCAAATATTATTGGAATAATGACAATCGTTTATAAGGTGGTTTGTTGTTTCTTCGCTCTTTTCAGAGAGAGGGCATCTTGACGGTCCATTGAATCCTCTTCTGCTTAAATTATGCCAAGTTAGGATCTTACTCTGCATTGTTAGCCACAGAAAGAATTTGATTTTGGGCTACATTATCCTGCCCCATAGAGTTTTAAATTTTTGTTCAGGTTGAATTTGATCGTGGTTTGACATGTATCCATAAGCTTCCTTGAGGTTGAAGTGGCATGCAGATTTTTTTCCCCATCTGATCTTATCTTCCCCTTTGTCAAATTGAATTTTCCTTTCTTGAATAGTGTTGGTGAATGTACTCCAATCAAAAGCATTGGGAAAAGGTTCACATTCTCTATCATCCAACCATTCTTGCCATTTTTCCCTTCCGTTGTTGGGCTTCTAGTAATGGGTCACCTTGTGTTTTCATTTTTCTTTCATTGCATTGTGAAGTTGTGTGAATTATTACCTGTTTTGGTCGGGTAGTTTCTGCCATGCATCTTCCCAGAAAAGAGTTTTTTCTCCATTTCCAATCTACCAGAAGTTGTGCTTTTGAATGACAACCTTATTTTCCCAAGCTTGATTCCATATTGTCGATCTTTTGATGTCACCTGTGAGCCTGATGAAATCATCATTTGATTGATTTGGCACATAATTTGCCTTCCATATGAGGCCCCAGGGTGTTTGTGGGTTTTCTTGCAAATGCCACCAAGTTTTTTCCCCAAGGATTTTTCCAAGAATATCTAGATCTCTCAAACCCAAACCTCCATCATTTTTTGGTATGTGCACCTTTTCCCAGGCTATAAGAGCCCATTTTTTATTTTTGTTTGAGCCCCTCCATAAAAAGTTTCTTTCTATGCCTCTAATGGTGTTAGTGATTTATTTGGGGGAAGAAAGAGAAGAAAACATATATAGAGGCATGGCTTGTAGCATTGATTTGACTAGGACTAGCCTCCCTACCAATTTGAGGGAAAAAATGTCCAATTTGTCAGTCTTTTGTCCATTTTGTTTATGAGGTCCTCCTAGTTGGATCTTTTGAACAGTTTATCAGTTAAAGGGACCCCCAAATATCTAGAGGGGAGAGAACATCTTTGAAATCCCAACGCTCGGGTTATATTTCTTTGAACTTATATAGGAGTATTGAAGAAGAATAATTTGGATTTCTCCAGGTTGATGGAAGTACTTGAGGCCTCCAAAACCCCGTTGATAATTTTTTTTGAAAGAGGTAGCTTCCTTAATAGTAGGTTAACCCATTAGCAGGGTGTCATCTACAATTGATGATGGGGTGGGGGGGGCGCATTGTCATGAAGCTTGAGGCTGACAAGGGAGTTGTTAAGATTTGTTTCCTTTAGAGATCGGTTGATACCTTTGGCCATGATAACGAAGAGGGAGGGCGACAGGGGGTCTCCCTGTCTTATGACTCTGGAGGGGTAGATAGGGTTCAAGGGGGGGGGGGGCATTGAGAAGAATGGAGAAGAAGGCTCCTAAGACCATGATCATAATCCAATTGATGCAGTCCTGATTGAACCTAAAATTGTTTAGAACTACCTTCATGTAGTCCTAGCTTTTTTTTTCAAAATATTTTGACATGTCGAGCTGCATCATCATTCCTGGTTTCTTTTTAACTTTTAGTGAGTAAATTAGTTCATGTGAGAGGATTATGTAGTCCATTATTTGTCTGCCTTCCACATATCCCAACTGGTTTGAGGATATAAGGAGGGGAAGTGAAACCTTGATTATGTTGGTAAGGACCTTTTTGATGATTTTGTAGATCACATTACATAGGGAAATAGGACAGAACCTATCCGGAGAATTGACACCTTCTTCTTTGGGAATGAGAGTGAGGAATGTAGAAATGAGGGCTTTTAGAATAGATTTGTTGACTCTGGAGTCTTCCACCAGAGCATGAACCTCCTCTTTATGAAGGGCCAACAAGATTTATAGAAGTAAATTGGGAAACCATCAATCTATGGGATTTCCCATTGGACATGGTCATTACAGCCTCCTCTACTTCTTGCATCGTTACTTTTCTCAGAATCATTCTATTGTGGTCTTGATTAACGATTGCATGGATGTTGTTGATAATTTCCCTTATTTATCTAGCTCTATCAACCCTAGTCTCTTATAAAATATTTTTGAAGTATTAATTTTTTTCATTTGCTATATCCTCATGGTTATGAACCATACTCCCATGTGTGGACTTAAGGCCTAGGATTATGTTGTGTCTTTTATGCTGAATCATGGAACGATGGAAGAAGGATGGATCACATTCTCCACACTTAAGCCAATTGATTAGAGAATTTTGTTGCCATAATTTTTCCTCCTCTGAGAGTCCTTCTTCCCAATTCTTGTGGAGGCTTAGTTATTCTTGCTTCATTCGATCATTGATTCCATTTCTTACGATTTTTTGTTGGAGCTTTTCCATTCTCTGTTCCAGATATTTTTTGTCTTTAAATATGTTTCTGAAGACCTCTTTGTTATAGATTTTTATTTTTTTCTTGATTAGCTTCAATATTTGTTGGAATTGATAAATTTTGGTACCTGATTGGGGAATTAGGCATTTCCACCAATCCTTCATATTTTCCTTAAATGTTGGGTGCTCAAGACAAAACAATTCAAATTGGAACGACCAGTTTTTGGGACCAGAGGAAATTTGAACTTTCAAGGAAATCGACCAGTGGTTTGAACCCATTTGGGGGAGGATGCGAGCCTCCATTTCCCAGGAGGTCATGTAAATGCATTCAGAGAGAAGGAAGTCATCGAGTCTAGAAGCAATCTGTCTTACTCCATCCCTTATGTTGTTCCATGTGAAGGTGACATTGGTTGTGGGGATATCTATCAGACTTAACTCATAAATTTTTGATTGGAAGACCTCTAAGTCTTTTTACAGCTTGCACATTCCCCCCTTTTTTTCCTCAAGGTTTAAGACCATGTTGAAATCCCTTGTCATAATTTTGAATGGTAGAGGAATGGTCTCCAGGTTTTTCCTGACATCTTGAAGCATTCAGATTCTTTCATCTACCCTATCTGGAGTGTAAATATTAGTAACACATATACTTTCGTTAGAACCAATGATATTTAGAAAAATGGTTATGGAGTGCCTCGTTTCCATGGAGGAAGATAGCTCATAGAGTGAGATTTTCCATAGAATCAAAAGCCCACCAGCAGTACCCATTGCAGAATTTGTTGTGTAGCTATAATTTTTGAAGAAATTCTTTTGAAGGATGTTGAGGTTCTCCATGTGAATCTTGGTCTCTTAAATGAGAACAATGTCGGGTTTTTCTGTAGTGATTCTATTTTTTAAGACTCTCTTTTTTCCTGGACCATTTAGGCCTCTTATATTCCCTAAAATAAAATTCATTGATAAATATGTGGGGTGAGGGTGAGAGCTTTTACCTTTCCTTCATTAGGAACCCTTGCTCCAAGTTCCTGGAGGAGCTGCCCTGTGGTTTTCATTCCTCTTTTTTTGCTGGTGACTTCTAGGTTGTGTTGCTCTACTGTCATGTTTGCCAGTATTCCTTTGTTTGTTGGTTCATCTAGTAGTTTTTAGAGTGTGCCCTTGTTATAGACATATTTGGGAACTACAACCCCAATCACATATGTCCATAAACCAACAGCTTCTAAACCCCTAAAACTATTGTTTCATACCCTAAAGGAAAATGGTCAGCTAATTACATCATTTCCTAGAAGTTCTCCTTGAAAAACTGCTCAAAACCGGTCAAAACTAGACCATACAAACTGCTCCATGCTGAGGGTGCGATGCATCTCACCTGTTACACACGGGGGGTGCAATGCATACTGAAAATCCCTTCTGTAGGGTGCGATGAGCGAGAGCAGACAAATGGCAAAGGCAATTTGCTAGGTGGAAACTCAAAGAATCTTCTAGAAACTGCTCATATGACACTTGCCTCTCTGAATTCGCCCAAGGATGAGTAAGAGATCATGAAATATCCAATTGGAACCAAGAGCTATCAGTGAAATGACACTAATCAAAATCCCCAGAAGCTGCTCACTATCTTGCAAACATCTATATATGGATCCCTCATCCTAGAGATCCAGAGGCTGGAATTTTGTAATTTGTAAGGAAGTGTTGTTGGTTTATCTTTGAGACATTATATGGTTGGGTGATCTTGCTTTGTATGAGGTGAAGAGGGCTTTCATGTTGGGAGGATGATCTTGGATCAGACAGCTTGGTTTTAATCCTCTTTTCTACTACTTCTATCAATAAAGCTATTTGAGTTTTCCTCCATATGCTTGTATATCTCTGAATCTTGTATTTGTATATGCATTTGTATGGTTAATGTACATCTGATCCTACATTGTTTATGGTTATATATATCTATGCTTTGATAGTATTTTGTTGCTTTGACTCTACAGGCATTCTTTGAAGCGGGATAAGTGAGAAAGGAGTGGAAAAAGCTCTATCAAGGGAGAGAGGAAACAAGCAAGTAGACTGGCAAAAGACTGATCTTGGTACTCTCTGCTTCTCTCTCATCTATCTCTCATAAAGGAAAACACAAGTAACTTTAGTTTGTTTGTTTCTAAGATAGCTACCCGTCTTAGTGGGACTAGCAGCTCTGAATGGGCACTAGTTTTCCCGATAACAGCCCTGTTTTAATTCTTCTTGTAGAAGGTATGCTCCTTCTATTCTCTATATATGCTCTACTGGTATAGCTTCCAATCCATATTTTTTCCATTCTTCTGTTATGGAGATGAGATCAACTCCTTTAAGGGCTTCCTCTATTGCGTTGTCTTCAGGGGAGGTTTCTATTGTTGTTGGTCCCATATCGGTGTCTTCTCGTATATAGTCCTCCTCTATTTAGACATGCTCTAAATGATTCTCTACTTGCTTCTGATTTCCTGAGTTTTGGATTCCTCCCATAGTTTCTTCTTAATTCTTTCCATCTGAGATTGGTTCTTCTTGGTCTTTCTGTAGGGCGTCATATTTTTTTTCACTAGATACCTGGCATTGATCTTGTTTTACTTGTGCCTTCCTGTTGTGCCTATTTCTTGGTCCTACTTTCGTGAAACCTTGCTCATCTGATTTCTTTTGAGCTTGCACATTACTTTATGGAGCCTTGTTCTCGGGACATTCTTTGAATAGGTGTTTGTTTTCATGGTACTTTCTACATCTAAATGGTATGTGCTCATAGTCAATATTTTGGACCCAAAACTCATCTCTGAAGACTAGATTTATTTCTTCTGGTAGGGAACTTGAGACATCCATGTAGACACATATTCTTGCGTAAGAGACATAGAAGCCATTTTTTGTTCCCTCTGACAATTTTATGTATTCCCCTAGTTCATCGCTAATGCCTTTAAGCATTGATGGTGACCAATAGTCAGTGGGAAGAAAGTAGAGCCTGACCTAGATGAGAACTCTAGTGAAATTAGTCAGTGGGAAGCAAGTAGAGCCTGACCCATATGAGGACTCTAGTGAGATTAGTTAGTGGGAAGCAAGTAGAGCTTGACCCATATGAGGACTCTAGTGAAATATTCCTTCCAGAATCTCATGTAGAGCCCATCTGAGTTGAAAAAATGAGGGCCTCCTTCAAAAATGTGATCTTTGTCTTCAAGGAGGTAAAAAATGACCGTGAAGAATCCTTTCGATCCCAGTTTCAACCTGAGATCTCATTTTGGTTTCCATTTTGTTTGAATCCACCAATTTAGGGCTTTTTTAGTGGGCCAAATTCCCATGAATTTGCAGATGACTACATACTCCTACATGTAATCTTTGTAGGCTGCTACAAATGGGTATTGGATTTCCAGCATCGAGATTTGTTTTGCTTCGAGGGTTGCAATTGTTATTGGTTTTCGCCTTTGTTCTTTGGGGCTAGTCCAACTAGGTATTTTCGGGCTCTGCTTCCATTCTTTCTTGTGAGGTCGAAGCTTCTTTTGGGATGCTCCCATTTGCAAACTTGTCTTCTACATCTTTTCCCTTTGTTTTATTTTCCTCTCTCGCTGATTTAGATGTTCTCGAGGAGTGAAAGACATTGTAGTTAGTGAGCCTAGTGAAGAATGAAGTTTTCGGCTCCTTCTTTTCTCCTGATATAATGTATTGAAAGCCTAGGGGGCTTCAGAGCGCCACCCCACCCCACCCCCCCCGCTTCTGCCATGAGTTGCAGCATGCTAGAAGACTAAAACCCTAGTTGTAGAGATGAGAGAGTGATTTCTTCACCTACTCCATCTCTGCAAATATGCACTGACCTAATCCATTTTTTAAAATTTTTTTATAAGGATATACCAAAACACTTTACAACTTGGATATTCAAGACTGTAAAATTCAACAAGGTTATAAATTCTAATCCTTAAAATTATCCTTGCTCCATGCATATTCTTCCCATTTATTCTTTTAGGCTTATGATGCTTATTCTTGCATTCCCTCTTGTGGGTTTATGATGATTTTGGTATTTTCTAGTATAAGGGTAAAAGAAGGGCACATCTAGGTTGTTGTGGTGAGATAGTCAATAGTGTGGAGCTAAATCCTCAACCTAGGACATGGCACCTCGTCTTTTTAGTAAGCTTGTTATGAAGAAGGCATTATAGTATAATAACAAGGAAAGGGACCTACAAAGCACAAAGACATATGTAAGTAATATTCATCCTATTACCAAAGTGAAGGAGGATGTTGTTGGCTACTTGCATTTCAAAGCCAACTTGATAATTGGAAAGTTTTTTTCCAATGTGTGAGCAACTCCTCGATTAAAGTATAGTAGTAAAATTTTCCTTTTTGAATGCATGCAGTCAAATAGACGAAAAGAAAGAACTATAGGGAAAATCACAAAATATGAGAGGGAATGTTGATGTTTGACGAAAAAAATAAAATTGTTTGAGAATTTTCACCACTGCAGAAAAACATTTTATGCACTTTATTTTTCTTTTGAGCTTGCATAGCTCATGGATTAAATATAACTCTTTTCTTACTATACCCACATTTTCACCGTGTCTTAGGAAATCCACATTGTTTGCTTACAAATTTTCAATGATCATCATTTGTTTGTTGACTATCTATTTACTGAGAAGGACATTACATGTATAGACTCATGATTGTTTTGGAAAAGGAATATGAACTAGACAAAACCCAATATAATTTTGAGCAATACACAGTCTTGCATGAGCCTTTGGGTCCGTCTTTTCATATTTCTTCATTTTCTAGGGCGGTAAAAGAACTATAAGCATGGGCTACTTAAAAATAGGAAGGCAAAACCATTAATGCACTTTACGTTGCCAAACTGATTTGAAAAGGCACTACTATTTGTAATATCCCTTTTGGGAAATTTACCCTTAACACACAATTATAATATAAGGTTTTCAATTAATATAGTAAATAGTTGTAATTCATCAAAACATTACAATGCACATTAATATATGAAATAACAATGCTCTTTAACGGGATATACAACAAAAAAATAAAGAGTTTAGCATCCAGACAATTCCATAAACAATTATTTATAATCTAACGTTGATTTAAAAAATGATTACATACTTACAACCTCATGACAAATTTACATCGACGATCAAAGACCTATCTCAACCCCACTAACTGATCTTGTTGGTTTCTCCACACTATTGATAACACTAGTTGCCCAAGACTCGAATAAGTCGATACCCATTAAACTCCTACATCCTTCTGTTTTTCCCCTTTATGTTGTCTGTGGGTCAAGAATTAGTTCCCTACAATCATATGGACTTGAATCTACCTCAGAAAGTCTCTAGATGCACCCTGTCAATTAATCAACCAAAAAAATGGTTTAAGCTCATTAACATCACCATTAACTGCACCCTATCGCTCATTGTATTAATTTCCTCAAGCTTCTCCATGTTGGATTGATTTAGAGTGTTGTTCTCCTTGGTCACATGGTCATCACCTAGGAGTTGAGAAAACATGTATTACAAACCTGATGGAGACAAGTGATGAATTCAAAGATGGGATAACACCCTATCAATTAAAAGACAAAATAATGGCTTTGTTAAATTCTTTATAATCTTGATATCCAGAAGGCCATGTGTTATTACACAATACTTTTTATTGGTTGATCCTTTTGTTGGGGTGTGGCTTCTTGGCATGTAATGGCAATGTGAAAAAATCAAACGCAGTGACATTGCCACCACGTGACTCTTGCTTATTTAACTTCTGGCAATTTTTGTCATTTTCTACACATTTTCTTTCAATAATATATGTTTTTATAGTAAAAGATGAAGTCATTATCGATTGGACTCGAACCCTGGTCAAGTAGTCAAATTCCAAAATTGAGACTAATCATTGTAAGTTGAAGACTTGAATCTCTCACATGAGAATGAGGGTTGAATAAGAAAGTGACCCAAAAGTCTCCCTTCAAGCCTGATCTCATTGGAAATTTCTCTAATAAAATCATGAAAAAAAGCTAAACCACTTAATTTAGAGATGTTCTGAGCACTCGTATATTGTAGATAAAATATAGAGGCATGCTTACTGTAATGGAACCTATGCACCTTCTGTCCAACGTAGGGTGCAATTGTGGTGTTGTTTCAACAACTCTTCTCAGATTTCTTATACATTATAAAACATTATATGATCTCACACATTCCTCAGTTCCATGCCTCTTATAGTCAATTTTTTTAGTGAATCGAGAGGTCTTGAAACATAGTTCAAGAACTATGAATACAATCTATGATTAGTAGGAAATGACAAGTCCTCTGCTAGATTCATTGATTTAGTAAAATCATTAGCATTAATCATCTCACCTCTACAAAATAAAGGCCAAAGAAGAATTACCAACTCATATATATGATGACATGAAATAAACATTGAATAAAGAAACATCATTTATTAGTTAATCTTGTTAGGATATTTTGACACATAGGAAATAGTTAAGTATAACTTGATCTAGTGTAGAGTTAGGTAAAGTGTGTTTCTTTACTATGTACTTTTGTAAATTATAATCTGATGGTCACGATATGTAGTGACCTGACAGTTCATTCTCTCCTCGGTATTATTGACACTTGATCCGTGGCTTAACACGCGATTGGTCCATGATCTCTATTTAAAGAGCATGGAGGGTCATTTGTAGGGTAACCATTCATGAGAGAATCTTATGTAAATTTTCATTCTTTTATTAATAAATTTCCTGAAGTGGCCGTGTTGGCTCAGGCCGTGGACTGTTTCCCTCTTTGAGGGTTTTAACCACGTCAACGATATTGGTGTATTGATTTGTGATCTTTTTGTGAGTGGTTTCCTTTGGTGTTCTGTCTAAGGAACTTACCCTAAAAATTCCTACATGGTATCAGAGCTATTTGAGGGCCGCATTCATTGGTGATCTAAATCTGAAGCAGGTAGAACTGCATCCCACTGTCGTTTCCTAGATCTACTACTACTGACTACTTTCAGGCTGAGAGGACTGCTCTATTGTGTTAGGAGCATCCGTTCTAGTGAGGAACCCCTTTCGTTTGATGCAAAAAGGTTTCCGGTACCCTAGCTACGTCATTTTTAAGATCTGGAGGTATACAGTGTTTATTTGCAGTTTTTAGTTATTTTCTCTCTGTTTCTTTCGGTTTATTTAGCTCTTTGTTTTTTATTACCAGATCTATACTTTTCATTTCTGTGTATGCTCTTTGCCCCACGACTCAGTGTGATCTGAGTAAATCAGAAACCTAAAGGAAGGATTTTCTCATGTGTATGCTCTTTTCCGCCGCGCCTTAGTGTGATCTCAGAAAATCAGAAACATTGAGGAAAATATTTAGTTTTCGGCTAAAGCTAACTTCAAGCCGTAAGGTTTTTTTTTTTTTTTTTTTGTCTGTTGGTTTTGTTTTTTTTTTTTTTTTTTTTTTGTAGGCAAAAAAAGAGCTTTCTCAAGTAAGCATGCACCCCAAAGCTTCAGTGACTAAAAAAAAAAACCTTTTCTCTTTTCCAAAAATTACTAACCTTTTAACCTAGCTCACTTGGTCCAAAGCTACTTTATGAGAATAGAAGTCTTGAGTTCAAGTATTTCTTTTTGTTGAGCTAATTATATTAAGTTTGGAAAGAGGGTGGATTTTTTTTAATTATAACATTATCATTCATTTCCACACATTCCCGCACTTCGTTGGCATCCTCAACAACTTTTCTTCAAAAATCCATAACTTCTTCATCCGAAAGTCGTTTTCAGACCCGTTTTTTTTAATCAGCCTAAGTTTTCGAGATATTTCCATTGGAACACTTAGTTTCAACATATATAGTTTTTGTTTTTGTTAAAATGGAAATTCCATGCCAATTTATTCTTGACAGCACCAACTACTTCTAATGGTGGTCCTACATTGTGGGTTTACTTAGAAGCAAAGGTCTTTACAGAATAGCCTCAGGCCAAGAAACCAAACCGAAAGATGAAGATAAGGTAGCCAAATGGGAAAATATGAAAGATCAAGCACGTGGGTTGATAGGGATGTCTATTTCTCAGACCTTAGATTCCATGTCACAGAACTTGATACTCCTAATGAAGCAATGAAACATATCACTACAGTTTTTGGAATAAAAAATGAACTTAGAGCCCATCAACTCGAAAATGAGTTGCTTACATTGGACCCCAATAATTTTTCTTCCATTGAAGATTTTTTTTCCAAGTTCAAGACACTTAGACTTCTCTTGGAAGGTGTTAAGGTTAAGAAAGAAGATGGTAACCTTATCTATTCCATTCTTACTAAGTTGGTACTAGCCTACTCTGTGTTTGTTTCCACATTCCATTCTACAAGAGAAGCCTTCATTTCTCAAGGACAAGACTACAAGTCCCCTTACTTTGATTCCTTTTGTGAATTTTTAATAAGAGAACAAGAAAAACTCTTACATCTTGGTTTTTCTTAATCTTGGAAGCTCTTCTAAGAAAGCCTTAGCCGCCCAGCAGCAACCAAATTCAAAGAATCCTAAGAAGCCATATCCTAAAAATAATGTTCCTAAACCAAACAAGGGTCCTAAGCCATATTAGTCTGAAAATTAAAAATAATTTCAACAAAATGATAAGGCAAATAAAAACAAAGGGAAGAAGACTGATAGACATTTCCACTTTTGTAATCGAGATGGCCACTTAGAATCCAAATGCTTTAAGAAGATGGAAGCCTTGGAAGCAACAATGAAGAAGCATAACATCCATTTGGAGCACTCAACAACTTCAACTTCATCTTCAGGAATAACACTTTCTGCATGTGGTTGTCAAGCATCTTGGTCTGGATATGCACTAAATGTATCATCTTCTTATCATTCTCATGAGTGGCTATTGATTCTGGAGCTTCTTATCACATGGCCAAAACCAAAGCCATGTTTTCTTCTTTAAATGATTGTAACACCAAAAATATATATGTTGGTGATGATAGATCTCACAGTGTTGTAGGGACTGGAACTGCTCATATAGACAATGGTCAATTCAATGATGTATTATGTGTTCCAACCTTATCCTACAACCTTCTATCTGTATATCAAATAACCCATTCAGGTTTGAATTTTCACCTCACGATGTTGTAATTAAGGACCTAAGAGATCCTAGACATATTTTAGCTGATGATTCTACAAGTTTGTATAAGTTTAACAACTTTGGGTCATCAAATCTTCCCTCCGTATTTGTTGCTCATAATGATGAAGTGAGCAAACTTTGGCATGAGCGATTTGGTCACTTAAACTATTGCTCCCTTTAGAATCTATGTAAAGAAAACATGGTGACAGGTCTTCCAATGGTATCTTGCAAAGATGGTGTTTGTTCCAGATGTGTACTCGGAAAACATCATCGAGATAGTTTTCAAAAACGTGCCTCTTGGCACGCCTCAACCCCTTTACAGCTTGTGCATACTGATTTATGTGGTGCACTTCTAGTTGTTTCATTCTCTGGATATAATTATTTCTTAACTTTCATTGATGATTTCTCCAAATGCACTTGGGTATACTTCTTAAAACTCAAGAGTGAAGTATTTAACATGTTCTTGGCCTTTAAGGCCTTTGTTGAAAAATAATCTGGACATCAAATTCTTAAGCTAGGATCTGATAATGGTGGAGAATATGTTAACAACAAATTCATCAACTTTTGCACTGAGAATGGAATTCAAATGAAACATATTGTTCCATATACTCCACAACAAAATGGTGTAGCTGAAAGGAATAATTGCACCTTAAAGGAAATGGCTAATTGTATGCTTCAATTTAAAGGACTTAGTCTTAATTTTTTGGAAGAAGCAATTAACTGTGCAAATTACATAATAAATCACACTCCTACTAAGGTTTTAAAGAATATCACTCTGTTGAAGGCCCGAAAATCGGATCTACAACAAGGGGGATAACCGCCCAGTCTAGACCTTGAAAGCAACTCCTTTTCCGTTTGAAATAGTAGCTCTGACTGGGGATGATGGGACCAGTTTCCCAATCTGTTTATGATCGTATGTTATCGGGATGATGTTTTTATTTTTTGGGTTTATGGGGTGCATGCTTATTCTAAATTTAATCTATCCCTTAACTAACATATGCAATTTATTCTAATGAAAGAAAACATCTAACTTTAAACTATCCCAGGAGTAACTTTTTGCTTATGCGATCTAAAATAATTTCTAACAGCAATCGATAATAAAAATCATTCAATCACCACAAGAAATGAATCCATTAAAAATTATTCTTTCGTATAAGAAATTAGCCGAAACAATTATGAGAAACATATCGCATAAGAGTTATTCATATACTCAGCATAAAAAATAATAGTTATCACCATACAGAAGTGCAATAATGACAATTGAACATTCAGAATTTCATATATCAATAACTGAAAATAATTTATCACTTGGCACATAAGTAAAAAGTATTAGGAGATAAAAGTACCATTGGTATAGGTTCTACTCATGAGCTTCAGAAATATAGATTTATCTTCAAATAACTCAATATCCACTAAGAGTACAAAAGTGCATTTCAATAGCAGACATCAAACTCAGATATAAATAAATCTCGTTCCATTCATTTATCAAAACCTCCTCAGTGGGGGGCAAACTGCACGGTCTAAAGAATTGTTTTTGATAACATTCTAGACCCTTCTCCAATTCAATGAGAAGGGTTAAAGTACTATTATCTAAAATCTAAAAATAGTTATTACAAAAATAGATGAGGAGGTTCAAATGACCAACCTCATTTTAAGCAAAAATGAACTACAAATAAAACTAAAATTGTATCTATGCTAAATCATGCATCCATTCTTTTAAGTTGCAAATATCCAGCATGGGCTTCAATAGCATCAGTTGGACGACCTCAACTTTTAATTGACCTGCAAATACGGAACTGGCAAGAGTTGGCACTATCTTCTCGGTGGACATTATGAGGGATCTCAGAGTCATCCATTGGCTATATGGCTTTACCAGGTACTGCCAATAAGTGTCCCAGTTTAACTTGCTTATTTGTTTAATTGACTCTGCCTTTTCCTCTGTCATTTGCTTCCACTTTGTTTGAAGTTGTTGTGCCTTTGAGAGGAATCCTGGAGTGGTCTCTGATATTAAAATTGATTTGTGTAGATTTTCGTTGATGCAGTCGATGACATTGTTTGTTGTTGTTGCTGCCTCCTCCATCACCTGCTCTGCTTCCTTGAGCTGTGCATCCCATTTCACAAATAACATTTCTTTATGAGATTCATCGATCTTGGGCAATTCTGCTCTTTTTCCTTCCTCTGATCTCTGCCAATTCAAAAATCCAGAAACCCTTTTAAAGATTGAATGATAATCAAATCGTAAATCTATGACTTGATTTGTAATTTTATCGCTCTTTTCGCAATGGGAATTCCATTACGTGATCCTTTGGCAGAGTGTTTCCTCCTGTTGCAATAGTTTTTCATTAAGGGCGAGTGCTTCTGTGATAAAATTCTTGAATCTTAGGATCGTCCTTATGCAGTCCTATTGTGGCTTGTAACTGTTCTTCTTTATTGGTGAGACGGTTTTGATAATCCAACTGCATTTTATAGAAGTCCTGTTGTAGCTTTGCCAATTGTATCTCTGCTTCTCGACTGACGCTAGCCTGCTATAGTTGCTATTCCAAAAAAAAAAATTTATCCTCCTTTTCTTTTAATAGCATTTGAACTTCTATCGCTTTATTAATTGTTGCAGAAGCATATGCCCCTATGATCTGAGAGAGCTTAGTTAGGTTTTCCGATGGATCTGTAGTTGGGTCTTGCCAAAGAACATCCAAAGGTTCAGCCTCTGGAGAGAGAAAAATATCTATATTTTGTTTCTTCCTTTGTCTCCTAACAACAGCCTTATGGTGTGGGCTATAAAATACATCCAGAGGAGGAATCTCCTCTATTTTTAATACAATTTCGGATGACAGAGCAACAAGAATATGCTTTGTCTCTTGAGTATTAATAACCCCTTCTACTATCATCTCTGTGGCCGTATCCCCTGGGTTTATCAGTGGCTCTGCACTCTATTCCTCAGTATTGATTAGCTTAAAATTCTCCCACTCCTTTTCTAGATCTACTACAATTGGCTTTGTTGGCTTTGCGAGGGGAGCGGGAGTCTCGGCCTATTTTGGGGACAACACCTGCTAGTCAAGCTTTTCTATAGACTGAGCTCAGTGTCTTTGATTGACCCTTCACTTCTGTTGTGTTAACTCTTTGACTACTTACCGGAGTTTTCAGCTCATTCCCTTTCGGAATTTTATTTAGACTTCTCTTCTCCTGAACTTCTACTTATGCTAATACTAGGAGTGGGCTCCCTTATTGGTTCAATGTGCCATTTTTCCAACGAGACATTTGCCAACCTCTATTCTCTGTAATGGTTAAACTCTTGAAGTTTTCCTTGGTCAAACTGAATTTGTACCATATGTAGAATCTCTCTGAGAGTGCTCTTCTACAGAAAGACATCATCAAAGAGATCTTCTTCATTGGTGAACACTATTATTTTGACCATTGTGGTAAAATTCTTTACAACACCACGGGATCGTACTACCTCCCTCGGAACTTTGGTAGCTGTAAACATAGCATATTATCAACGTCTTTAAAAGCATGACCTACATCAAATAATGCAAAATCCCCGCAGACTACAGGGAATTGGGGCCATATGGCCTTCTTAGAATTCTTGAGTTCTTTTCTCATTCCCCCAACACCACAGGTCTGGTAAGCTATTTCTTGGGCCATTAGTTTGTCGGGGACATACAAAGGAATCATGTGAGGCGAAACAATGCTCCCAAATACCCTGATGTATGTGAATAACTCTTCCCCAAACCACCTTCCCACAAGGAGAATGTCAATTTTAGCTTCTGGGGAGAATCTTGGGGCGTCTTTGTTATATAGCATTTTATGAATAGGGAGCATCACTCCATGACAAATCTCGTAGAAATCTGGGATGAAATTGGATTCCCACAGTTCTTTGTGATAAACCTGAAAAGGAAGAGGGTTCTATACCATCCATTTCCACCCCATGAAGGGAAAATAAGAGACAAAACAAATGGCATCCACGACATAGGCACTTAAAAAGAATGGAGGGTAAAACCTTTGAGAAAAACTTATTTTAGTTTGATAACTTAAAATAGCAGAGGCTAAATTATCTGATAAAATTTGGGCTCAATCCATTATGGTGGCATTGGTGGCCACATCCAATAAAAGCAACCATTTTGATGAAAACTTGTTGATGTCTTGCTTCCCAAATAGTCTACATAACATTCCAGTAGCAAAACAATAGGGAGAACAGAGAGAGTCGGTGGCGTACATACCATTTTTATCCTTCTTTAGTGGTTTCTCCTTGGCAGACCAACCTTTTGTGCAATCTGCCAAATCTTTGTTTTCCTTGGCGAATTTCTCTACAAATTGCTTGTTGTAGGAAGCATGAGGTCCTGGAAAGTGATACATGCATCTCAAATTGCTTGGGGTGAATGACCCCATGACCTCCTAGCTCCATGTTCTGAATTCCCTGTTGAATATATCAGCGTCGTCTATAATCCATTTTACCATATCTGTATAGGGGAGCATCTTCGTCCTCGCGGCAATGCGATGTAGAAACGAGCATGCAAGCTCAATTAGGGACGCTTTGGAGGAGCCGCGTCCATCTGTTGTAATTGTAACCTTCATAATTCTCGGGTTTTCCTCTTCTAACAGTTGATACATGGCTTCTCAAGTAGATATCCCTGCTTCCCTAATACAAGTGGTGTCTGTAAATAATAGATTCATCTTTGATTTTTCAGATGCGGGATCTTTGCCTTTCTTTCCCATTATGCTTTGTGTGCTGCTCTGTGTACTGCTCCTAAAAATTGTAAGCAGAGAACAAAGATACGATAAGGATGATAATGAATAATGAACAAAAATAAGGTGACGGGAAAACTTTTAATTTTTTAAATCATATCAAAGATATCACCTTGCGTGAGATGGTCCTTTAAACCAAATCTGAATCATTTTTAATAAATAACCATCAATGGACCATTAAGCTAAAATTTAATGCTCATAACTCTGCATCGAACGACGGAAAGTACTGTCATTGAACTCTAAGCCCTTAGATCTGTGATAAAGTGATTTTGTGATTTGCTTCACAATATCACAGATCGCGATATCGCAAAACCTATTATCATTAACAACCATTGTTTCATCGGGAGACTGCGATATGCGATTTGCAAGAATTTTATCACATTTCACAATATTTGGGCATTTTGCATTAAGTGGCATTACAGAACTTGAAATCTGCAATATGCGATGAGGTTGTAAGGCTTATGATCTCGCATTCTCGCATATCGCTTTTTCAAAGAGTTACTTGTGTAAGGGATGCCTGCCATGACCTTTTTGCGATGTCATGCTATCATTAAAAAGCAGGTTTATTAAAGTTTTGCTTAGTACTCGAGACAAGAGTTTTCCTAGCTTTTGTGGTTATATGGCGCTTTTCGTAAGGAGGCTTAACATTTGTAATGTTTTTATGCACATGAAGCATGAAAAGGTAGGAATTCATATTTTTGGAAGTTTTTCTTTGATATCATGTTTTATTGAAAACAAAAAGGCAATCTTAAATTCTATGATTTGATTTTTTAGAAGGGTCCCCATTCATTAGTTTTATTGCTAATACAAATGAAAAATGGGGGTTGTTGATGGTCACAACAATTGGCGATTCACTTGAAAGAATCAGTTATCTCTGATATTTTTTGAATTTTCTAAAACTTCTAAAATAGAAATGGTTTTGGAAAATCACACTTTATTGTAGAAATATGAGGTACACAGTGCTATTTGCTATCAACAACATCTTGTTCCATCTATCCTGATTCTTATCATCTTCTTCTTAAAGTTAGTCATTGTACCTACATCAGTCATTACTTGGTTTATAAAGATAAAAACAAAGACATCTCTGTAGATCAGTTTCAGTGTACTCATTTGTCATTGGTAGAGCCTCTGCTGCCAGCAGGTGTCCATAGCCTCGATAGGGTTACCTTTTACCCAGCATTGATCCAGTATCGTACTTATGAGGTATCCAGTTTTCAAAGATAAATCCTCATCTACACTTATTGCTTTTTCTTTTCTTTTAATTCTTAAAGAACAATGTCTTGGTTTGGTGGCCAAATTTGACAGTGCCATTCACTTGATTTATAACTTAACTGAACAAGCTGGCTTGTGATGAGACCCCTTGTCTTTTGATTAAAAAAATCTCAAGTCATTACCCTATTTTGGTATGCAGTTTGGCAATGTCAGTTAGTTATAATCTTTATGATCATGATAAGCCGAATCTTGATGAGACCTCTTATTCTTTAAGTTTAAAGTGCATAACTAAATTATTCTTTGAAACTTGTAATTTTCTAAAGTGGGGAGGAAGTCATTGGTTCCTTAAGAGTCCTTCTGGATGACAATTGTAGAGTTTTAAAAGTAGCTTTTCTGTAGAGAATCTTTGTCTTGTAATTTGATACTTTTCATGACTGATATGAAGCAAACTTCTACTTAAGGTTGTTATTAATCAAAACTTGTAAAGTTGAAACAAAAGAACAAGTAAAAACATTCAGAATTATAGCACTTGACCGTATGTTTCAAAAATAAAGATTAATTCTCCTCACCACCTCCACTTATACAAGCGAAAAACAAAATGGACAAGAGACACTACTCTTTTTGTGGAAACCAAAGGTAAACATTTTCAACCTGTTTTATTATCAAAAAGAAAAAACAAACTAAAAATAATAATTTAAAAAAATTAGAAGAGGCCATCTTTTATGGAAAGTATTTTTTAAGGATCTTCCCATTAACAGGTAAAGACTCACTTTTCCCTGCTAAGTGTTGTAACATGAAAGTTGATGGACCTATGATTTCAATAATTTGGAATGGTCCAAACCACATCCGTTGGAATTTAGTATGCTTGCCTTTCTCTTCATGGGCTTTATCCCATTTCAATACTAAATCTCCAAGATGGAAATCTTTTCTAGATACCAAGTTTGAATCAAAATAAGCCTTTACTAATTGTTGATGATGCGCATGTGTAATTCTGGCCTTTTCTCGTTCCTCTTCTAGCTTAAAG
>APFE030713960.1:44802-63981 GCA_000404065.3 Pinus taeda
TGGAAATTTATTAGGAATTTGCACATTTAATTGCTTCTGCCCAAAAATTAACACTAAAGTCCTTTAGATGAAGCATACAATTAGCCATCCTTTAAGGAGTATTTCTTCCTTTCAGCTACACCATTTTGTTAACATATTCTTCGCCATTATCAAATCTTAGCTTAAGAATTTGATGTCCAGATTGTTTTTCAACAAAGGCCTTAAAGGCCAAAAAAATGTTAAATACTTCACTCTTGAATTTTAATAAGTATACCCAAGTAAGTCTGGAGAAATCATCAATGAAAGTTAAGAAATACTTGTAGCCATAGAATGAAACAGTTGGAAGTGGACCACATAAATCACTATGCACAAGTTGTAAAGGGGTTGAGGCGTGCCAAGAGGCACGTTTTTCAAAACTACCTCGATGATGTTTTCCGAGTAAACATCTGGAACAAACACCATCTCTGCAAGATACCATTGGAATACGTGTCACCATATTTTCTTTACATAGATTTTGAAGGGAGCGATAGTTTAAGTGACCAAATCGCTCATGCCAAATTTTGTTCACTTCATCATTATGAGCAAAAAATACCGAGGGAAGATTTGATGACCCAAAGCTGTTAAACTTATATAACCTTGTAGAATCATCAACAATTCTAGTAGCTAAAATCTGTCTAGGATCTCTTAGGTCCTTAATTACAACATCTTGAGGTGAAAATTCAATGATTTTACCTTCACCTGAATGAGTTATCTGATATACAGATAGAAGGTTGCAGGATAAGGTTGGAACACATAATACATCATTAAATTGACAATTGTCTATATGAACAGTTCCAATCCCTACAACACTAAGAGATCTATCATCACCAACATATATATTTTTGGTGTTACAATCATGTAAAGAAGAAAACATGGCTTTGTTTTTGGCCATGTGATAAGAAGCTCCAGAATCAATGAGCCACTCATGAGAATGAGAGGAAGAAGATACATTTAGTGCATAACCAGACCGAGATGCTTGACAACCACATGTAGAAAGTGCCATTCCTGAAGATGAATATGAAGAGTGCTCCAAAATGGATGTTATGCTTCTTCATTGTTGCTTCCAAGGCTTCCATTTTCTTAAAGCATTTGGATTCTAAGTGGCCATCTCAATTACAAAAGTGGCAATGTTTATCAGTCTTCTTCCCTTTGTTTTTATTTGCCTTATCATTTTGTTGAAATGATTTTTCATTTTGAGGCTAAGATTGCTTAGGACCCTTGTTTGGTTTAGGATCATTCCTTTTAGGATACGGCTTCTTAGGATTATTTGAATTTGGTTGTTGTTGGGCGGCTAAGGCTTTCTTAGAAGAGTTTCCAAGATTAAGAAGATCAAGATGTAAGAGTTTTTCTTGTTCTCTTATTAAAGAATCACAAAAGGAATCAAAGGAAGGGGACTTGTAGGCTTGTCCTTGAGAAATGAAGGCTTTTCTTGTAGAATGGAAGGTGGAAACAAACACACAGTAGGCTGGTCCCAACTTAGTAAGCATGGAATAGATAAGGTTACCATCTTATTTCTTAACCTTAACACCTTCCAAGAGAAGTCTAAGGGTCTTGAACTTGGATAAAAAATCTTCAATGGAAGAAAAATTATTGGGATCCAATGTAAGAAACTCATTTTCGAGTTGATGGGCTCTAAGTTCATTTTTAATTCCAAAAACTTTAGTGATCTATTTCATTGCTTCATCAGGAGTATCAAGTTTTGCGATATGGAATCTAAGGTCTGGAGAAATAGACATCCCTATCAACCAGCGTTCTTGATCTTGCCTATTTTCCCATTTGGCTGCCTTATCTTCATCTTCTGTTTGGTTTCTTGGCCTGAGGCTATTCTATAAAGACCTTTACTTCTAAGTAAATCCACAATGTAGGACCACCATTGGAAGTAGTTGGTGCTATCAAGAATAACTTGGCATGGACTTTCCATTTTAACAGAAAATGAAGCTATAGATGTTGAAACTAGGTGTTCCAATGGAAATGTCTTGAAAAATTAGGCTAGTTAAAAAAAAACAGCTTCCAAATGAAGAAGTTATGGTTTTTTGAAGAAAAGTTGATGAAGATGCCAACGAAGTGCGGGAATGTGTGGAAATGAATGATAATGTTATATTAAAAAAAAATCTGCCCCCTTTCCAAAATTAATCTAATTAGCTCAAGAAAAAGAAGACTTGAACTCAAGACCTCTACTCTCATAAAGTAGCTTTGAACCAAGTGAGCTAGATCAAAAGTTTAGTAATTTTTGGAAAAGAGGAAGTGTTTGTTTCTTTTTTTTTTAGTCACTGAAGCTTTGGGTTGTGTGCTTACTTGGGAAAGCTCTTCTTTCCCTACAAAACACAGAACCCAACACAGACATACAAAAAAAAAAACCTTACGGCTTGAAGTTAGCTTTAGCCGAAAACTAAAAATTTTCCTCAATGTTTCTGATTTTCCGAGACCATACTAAGGCGCGGCGGAAAAGAGCATATGCATGAGAAAAATCCCTCCTTTATGTTTCTGATTTGCGCAGATCGCACAAAGTCGTGGGGCAAAGATCATACGCAGAAATGAAAGGTATAGATCCGGTAATAAAAAAACAAGGAGCTAAATAAACCGAAATATACAGAGAGAAATAACTAGAAACTGCAAATAAACACTTTATACCTCTAGATCTTAAAAATGACGTAGCTAGGGCTACCAAAAACCTTTTCGCATGAAACAAAAGGGGTTCATCACTGGAACAGATGCTCCTAACATAATAGAGCAGTCCTCTTGGCCCGAAAGTAGTCAAAAATAGTAGATCTAGGAAACGATAGACGGATGCAGTTCTACCAGCTTCAAATTTGGATCACCAACGGATGCGGCCCTCAAATAGCTCTGATACCATGTAGGAATTTGCAGGGTAAGTTCCTCAAACAGAACACCAAAGGACACCATTCACAAATAGATCATAGATCAATACACTAGTATTGTTGACGTGGTTAAAACCCTCAAAGAGGGAAACAATCCACGGCCTGAGCCAACGCGGCCACTTCAGGCAATTTATTAATAAAATAATGAAAATTTACATAAGCTTCTCTCATAAATGGTTATGCTACAAATGACCCTCCATGCTCTTTAAATAGAGATCATGTACCAATCGGGTGTTAAGTCACGGATCAAATGTCGATAATACCGAGGAGAGAATGAACCGTCAGATCACTACATATCGTGACCGTCGGATTGTAAGTTACAAAAGTACATAGTAAAGAAACACACTTTACCTAACTCTACAGTAGACCAAGTTATACTTAACTATTTTGTATGTGTTGGAATATCCTAACACACATAATATAAGAATGCCATTGACAGAAAATATATAAGAGACATTACATGTGTTTTTTAATAAATTACCTTTAAAATTGCCACTTTTTGAGCCCACCTTCAGAGATTTATGAAGCCCTTTTACTACCAATAAGAAAATAAGTGGGGCGAATGAGCATCACTACCTAATTCTACTTTTTGCAATGAAGAAAGGGAATGTTGCTTTGTTTACTAGGATTTTAAAAAGAGGCAAAGTTAATATAGCTCATAATCCACATGACAAATCTCAAATAGATAAAGATAAATCTAAGAAATTACCAACTTTATCCTTTCAAAGGCTTTGGATAGATATACTTATACAATAATTGTTGTTAAATTTATTCTTTATTAATTGGAGTCCTTGAGTAATTTCCTTTTTCCCCGTGTATTTGTCTCCCTTCCAAGAATCCAATTTGCTTACGATAGATTTAACAATAAAGAATTAATTTCATCCTTATTGAAACAATCTTTGATATTATTTTGTCATGTAGTTGCATATGGAAATTGGATGAAAGTTTTCAAACAAGAGGGGTTGGTAGATTTGGAATTCAATGAAATGAAGAAAGTTACCAACTTAACAAGAATTGTGACCTGAAAATGGGAATTCTAGCCCCAAAATATATATACTTTGTGTAAAAAATATGAAAAAACACCCCAAAATGCAAAGTGGTGATGCAACATCATCCTTTTTCATTTTATGTTAAAATTTCAACAATTTTCAACCAAGGCGTTAAAAACTATATATCACGACTACAAAAGACAGGAAAAACACACGAAAATGCAAAAGTGGTGATGTAACATCAACCCCCTTTTTTGAGGGATAAAATTTCAACATTTTAAAACAATAGCATTAAAGACAAAATATAATGACTGTGAAATGTTAAGATATTCCAACACATAGGAAATAGTTAAATATAACTTGCTCTAATATAGAGTTAGGTAAAGTGTGTTTCTTTACGATATGTTCTAGACATGAAGTGATCCGACGGTTCATTCTCTCCTCGGTATTACCGACACTTGATCCGTGGCTTAACACCTGATTGGTCCATGATCTCTATTTAAAGAGGTTGGAGGGTCATTTGTAGGGTAACTGTTCATGAGAGAAGCTTATATAAATTTTCTCTTTTATTATAAATTTCCTGAAGTGGTCGCGTTGGCTCAGGCCGTGAATTGTTTCCCTATTTGAGAGTTTGAACCAGGTTAAGAATGTTAGTGTATTGATCTGTGATCTATTTGTGAGTGGTGTCCTTTGGTATTCTATTTGAGGAACTTACCCTATAAATTCCTACATGGTATCGGAGCTAATTGAGGATCGCATCCATTGGTGATCCAAATCGGAAGCTAGTACAATTGCATATGACTTTCCTTTCCTAGATCTATTGTTTATGACTTATTTTGGGCTGAGAGGACTGCTCTATTGTGTTAGGAGCACCTGTTCCAGTTAGGAATGCCTTTCGTTTCACATGAAAAGGTTTCCAGTAGCCCTAGCTACGTCATTTTTAAGATATGGAGGTATACACTCTTTATTTGCAGTTTTAGTTATTTATCTCTCTGTTTATTTCGATTTCTTTATCTCTCCATTTTATATTAATGGATCTATACCTTTCATTTCTGCGTAGGCTCTTTGCCACGTGACTCTATACAATCTAGGCAAATCAAAAACATAAAGGAAGGATTTTTCTCATGTGTATGCTCCACCGCACCTTAGTGTGATCTTGGAAAATCAGAAACATTGAGGAAAATATTTAGTTTCCAATGAAAACTAACTTCAAGCCATAAGGTTTGATTTTTTTGTATGTCCGCGTTGGGTTGTGTGTTTTTTTGTTTTATAGGCAAAAAGGGCTTTTCAAGTAAGCACGCACCCCAAAGCTTCAGTGACTAAAAAAAACCTTCCTCTTTTCCAAAAGTTACTAACCTTTTAAACCAGCTCACTTGGTCCAAAGTTACTTTATGAGAATAGAGGTCTTGATTTCAAGTCTCTCTTTTTGTTGAGTTACTTTTTTAAAAACACATGTAACTTATGCTTTAAAGTTACTTTATGTAAAAGTGTTCTCACCCATTATAAAAAGTGAGTCACTTATAATTCTAAAGTCTCTTTATCTTTTATTTAACTTACAATTTAGTGGGTAGTTCATAAAGTATCATTGTAAAAGTGACTTTCACTTATTTATAAAAGTGGGTCACATAATTTTTTTTTAAGTGAGCTAATTAGATTAAGTTTGAAAAGGGGGGCGGATTTTTTTTTAAATATAACATTATCATTCATTTCCGCACATTCACGCACTTCGTCAACATCTTTAACAATTTTTCTTCAAAAAGCCATAACTTCTTCACCCGGAAGCCATTTTTAGGGCTCTTTTTTTTAATCGGCCTAATTTTCCGAGATATTTCCATTGGAATACTTAGTTTTAGTGTATACAAATTTAGTTTCTATCAAAATGGAAATTCCATGCCAAGTTACTCTTGATAGCACCAACTACTTCCAATGGTGGTCCTACATTGTGGATTTACTTAGAAGTAAAGGTATTTACAGAATAGCCTCAGGCCAAGAAACTAAACCTAAAGATGAAGATAAGGTAGTCAAATGGGAAAATAGGTAAGATCAAGCACGTGGGTTGATAGGGATGTCTATTTCTCCAGACCTTATAGATTCCATATTACAAAACTTGATACCCCTAATGAAGCAATGAAACAACTCACTAAAGTTTTTGGAATTAAAAATGAAATTAGAGCCCATCAACTCGAAAATGAGTTGCTTACATTGGACCCCAATAATTTTTCTTCCATTGAAGATTTTTTGTCCAAGTTCAAGACCCTTAGACTTCTCTTGGAAGGTGTTAAGGTTAAGAAAGGAGATGGTAGCCTTATCTATTTCATTCTTACTAAGTTGGGACCAGCCTACTATGTGTTTGTTTCCACCTTACATTCTACTAGAGAAGCCTTTATTTCTCAAGGAAAAGACTACAGGTCCCCCTCTTTTGATGTCTTTTGTGATTCTTTAATAAGAGAACAAGAAAAACTCTTACTTCTTTGTCTTCGAGTCTTGCAATCCAAGGAAGGTATTTCCCTTTCCAAATCCAAGTATGCTTGTGATCTTCTACCCCACTTTCACATGGAAGACTGTAAGCCAACCCCTCCTCCCTTTCAGTCTGGAGTCAAAATTTCAATCACTTATACTTCCCCTGAAGTTGATTCTATCTTATACTGTCAACTTGTAGGAAAAATTTTGTATCTGAACCATACCCGTCCTGACCTTTCCTTTGCTATTGACCTTATTGATCAGTTTATGTAAAACCCACATGAAAGTCATTGGAAAACAGCTAAAAGAATACTTTGTTATGTTTGAGGTACAATTCAATTTGGGATTCATTGCAGTGCAGAAGCATCTCCTCTATTGGTTGGTTTCACTGATTCCGATTGGGTTGGTGGCCGTGATGATCAGAAGTCTACTGCAGGTTATGCATTCACTCTTGGTTTTGGACCTATTACATGGGCTTGTAAGAAACAAAGTGTCATTTCTCTTTCTTCAATAGAAGCAGAGTATCATGCTGCCATAGAAGCTAGTAAGAAAGCCTTGTGGCTTCGTCAGATCCTGTCAGAGTTTGGCTTTCAGCACCAGCATCTGACTACACTTTGGTGTGATAATCAAATTGTCATTCAACTATGCAAAGATCCATTCCAACATCAGCGCAGAAAACACATTGAACTACACATGCACTTCATCAGAAAGCTCATTTATGACCATGTTCTTGAAGTGCAATATTGTTCAACAGATGATCAAGTTGTATACATCTTTACAAAGGCTCTCACAGAGGCAAAGTTTACTAAACTTCGATTTATGGTTGGAGTTCAGGAAGTTGTCACTAAGGGGGGATAGGCTCTAATGCCTCCTTCCTTCTCCTATTGTGTCATATTTGTAATCCAATCCTATCCCAAGTTGTTCTTAAGGGGGGATGTTAGGGTATTCCGACAACATAGGAATAGTTAAGTATAACTTAGTCTAGTGTAGAGTTAGGTAAAGTGTGTTTTCTTTACTATGTACTTTTGTAACTTACAATCTGACGGTCACGATATGTTCTAGAACATCAAGTGATCCGACGTTCACTCTCTCCTCAGTATTACCGACACTTGATCCGTGGCTTAACACCCGATTGGTCCATGATCTCTATTTAAAGAGCATGGAGGGTCATTTGTAGGGTGACCGTTCATGAGAGAAGCTTATGTAAATTTTCTTTCTTTTATTAATAAATTGCCTAAAGTGGCCGCGTTGGCTCAGGTCATGAATTGTTTCCCTCTTTGAGGGTTTTAACCACATCAAGAATACTGGTGTATTGATCTGTGATATGTTTGTGAGCGGTGTTCTATCTAAGGAACCTACCTTGTAAATTCCTACATGAAAAACCCTAAAATTCAACACCTAAATATTTACTGAGACCAATTTATTTTTTAAGGTTAAAATTATATCTCATTTGAAATCCTAACCTAAGATAACTTGACCCCTTTTCAATGGGGCGTTGTGCAATATTTTTTTTAACTATTTTGTGTCGCAAGGGACTCTCTAGCATAGTACGGAAGAGATGTTGTAATGTCTTGTTATGTAAACATTTTGACTCTGTCAAATTACATAATAATAATAATAATTATTATATTATTATTATAAAATTTATCGTTAACTGTTTTAGGGGTTTTAGGTTTAACAACCATGGTTTTTCCAATGGTATTCCCTATGTAATATAGCCATTTAAGTCACGAAAGAAGATAATATATATATATAAATATATATATATATATATATATATAATAATAAAATATTATATAATATATTATATTATAATATGAAATCACCTAAATCATCTAAACTTTAAGATCTATCAAGCACTAATAGGGGTCAATATAAATATATATATATATATATATATTATATATATATATATATATAAATATATATGAATCAACCTAAATCCATGTAAACTTTAGATCTATCAAGCACTAATAGGGGTCAAATCTCTTGAGATGCAAATATTTATTTTAAAGCAACTTAAATCCTATTAGACTCGGGATTACATTGAGGGGGTCAGGGTAAGGGGGAGGTTGAATCAGTGTAATAGCCAATTTTCATCAACTTAAGCAATTTAGTTATAAATCAAGACTGAAAATGCATTTTTAAAAAATATAATCACATTATCATGAGAGAACATTAGATGTATGCGGAAATCTTTGTGGGAGAAAACCACAAATTATTTTTATTTTCTTCATTTTTTATTACATTGATTTTCGGGCACCAACCTACTGGAGGCACTAACCTCCAAAAATGTGTAAGCTACAACTTGATTGAGGTACTAAGCTCAAAAATATGCAAGCACTGACTTGAAGTAGGCTTCAACCTGATTGAGACACCAACCTCAATGAAGGCACCCACCTCCTTCTTTAAAGTGCAGTGGACCACTTCTCACAATATTTCAAATTGGATCCACAAGCTCAAATCACTACCAAATCAACTTATTCTTTAATAATCAACTTTCTTCAACTTATTCATTTCAGAAACTTGTTCATTAATTAATTTTAACAATAACCATGATCACTTATTCTAAAAAACCATTTGGAACTCCCCTCTTTCAAATTACAAAAGAATTCCAACTAAAACCCCTTTTCAAAATTCAATTTGCCTTCAAATTCACCTAGGAAAACATTATAAAAATTAATTGTTTTACAAATTGCACCTTTATGGTTTACTACTTACAAGTTGCACTTTTCCAGTGATTTTTCTACAAAATGCACTCTGTTGTTCTATTATATGTCCGACAAAATGGACTTTTGTTGGAAAAAATGAAAAATGTGGCCTACCTGACCGAACTCGAACCCTTGACCTCCCAAGGTGTCACAACACACTTCACCAATTATGTTCTCATAATCCTTATTTAAAATCTACAAAACATATTTATGTCATTGATGTTGATCATATTAAGTCATTCCAATTAAGCTTCCCAATGAGGAGTTGAATTGCACCCATGAAGCCAATCAGATATGGCTATGAAGAGCCACATCATGCACCAATCATACTAATGAGACCCACATCAAATTTCCACAGAAGCCTGACTAGACGTGGTGTGCCAATCACAGAGAGCCAACTGTCACAAAGGCAAAACCAATCACAGAGAGCCAACTGTCACGAAGGCCAGACTAATAATAGAGAGCCAACTATCACAAAGTGGTCATTGGTGACCCTTATGTTGATGTCATCATGGCATCACAACTACCATGTGGCACTCTTTGAGTAGTGCCACATGTCATCAAAATTTGCCCCCATTGTTAAATAAAAAATGCCATTCCAACATGCCACTTGGCATTATGTCGAGCTGTCACATTATCATATTTCCATGTCATCATGCCTACATCGTCATCCTTTAGCTAATAATGGGCCCCCATGTGTCACTAGGTTGTCATATATTCAATCCAGATCTACCATCTCAATGTCCATGTCAAGGGTGCCAGGTCACTTTAACCTGTGCTAGGGGGTCCACATGGCATCCAAACACGAGGTCTATCTACAATTGCACATGTCATTGTTGCATTGGTTTGACATGGGGGGTGCAAGCTTCATTAACCTTTTCACATGTTAAAGCTCCATTCGTCATTCATGTGTTTTCAACAATTAGAACTACCTAGAGATGCTTGAATGTTAACCTAGTTAACCATTGTGCAAGTTCACATGCCATCTACTGTTAATTTTCCCTTAAATTCATGGATCTGACCAAAGATGAACAATATTTAACAATCTAGTGTTTTTATTAACAAACATGGTGGTTTTCCCTTTTTTCCAATGCCAACTATTGGCATATCTTCTTATCCAATAAGAGTTTGAACAAGTGTGATATACTGTTGGAAAGGTCTTGAAGAGGACTATTAAACCATGCAATCCATAGATTCATTTGAGCATCATAACTTCAATAAAAACTCAATAAAATTCAAACCACTTTGACACATTTTATGTGATCTTGCAAGTCATCAATCTATCATACTCAACATCATGCTTCCTTTGACTTACCTTTTGATATCAATGATAATACTATGTCCAACAAAACCATTTTAACTCTGGATCTATCAAGCACCGATGAGGATCAAATCTCTCGAGGTGCAAACTTTTATTCGAGATTTGCACTGAAAAAAATAAAATAAAATAAAAAAAATTGCACCTTGAGAGATTTGATCCCTCTCGATGCTTGATAGATCTAGAGTTAAGATGGATCTTGGTTGGTCTATAAAATCATCACTAATGTAAACAAATATGTATTCATGTATCTTTATTAAGACATTATATAGCTGACAAATCTCATAACCTTCAATGGAAGGAACTACAAGTATCGGACGAGGGAACCATTTCGGTCAAACCATTACGTATACTGGAACATAGGGTCCGACAACTCAAGAACCATATGGTAGACCAATTTAAGGTCCAGTGGGGAAAATATAGCCCTAGATTGGCTACCTGGGAAGATACAGAGATCATATCTCAAAAATACTCCAACTTGTGCTAAATTTGAAGAACTTTAAGCCATATTTTGTATAGATTTACTTTACTTTAAATCAGATACTCAAAACTATTTTGGGATAATCACATATAAAAATGAATTTTTATGTTACTGAAATATGATATATGTTAATTGCTTAATTCTACTGGTACATGGATACCAATATGAAATATATTATTTAAATTAACCTTATTGAATTATGGATACCAAGATGAAGTTCAATATTTGATTAACCTTGCTATGAATCTAAATAATGAATTATGTTATGAATTAAGATATCTATAATTTTGTTTCATTTATGCATATCAATATGATTGATGAGATATAAATAAAAGAATGATTACAATTTCAATATAAAAGCTAATAACATGAGTAGGATATGGCCAAGTATGTTATACCATAGATAACAACATGTATGAGCTATAAAGAAACCGTTTATTTTATATATATTGGTGCATATGTTATAATGTGTGGACAAGTGTTTACGTCACAAATAGCATCGTTACCAAAATGACCACGTGATGACAAAAGATTCAAAACAATTAAGGCTCAATGAGATTTCATGATAGGGTGTTGACCCTG
Organism: Pinus taeda; assembly: GCA_000404065.3. Lineage (NCBI taxonomy): Eukaryota > Viridiplantae > Streptophyta > Pinopsida > Pinales > Pinaceae > Pinus > Pinus taeda. The sequence goes on from APFE030713960.1 coordinate 56,241, forward strand.
GTCCCATTAGGAGGGGTGGAGGTATTGTCCACCATTTATCCTTCAAAACCTAGAGCCATGAGAGGACTATGCAAATCACGCTCCCCTAGATGTGTGATGATGATTGTTGGATGCCTACTGAGAAATCATGTCGATATAGTTGTCACCCTTGAAGTTTATGAATGGTTAGATCAATATAATCAACGCCATGACATATTCTAGTAGAGGACAGACGGGATGGGAGTGGAAAAGATTAGGAACAATAGGATGATTTTGGAACAGCTTGGGAACCCAACTGAGACAGGGTATAACTATTAAAGTTGAAAACCTATAATTTTTCAAAACATAAATTTTATAGTGTCCTCACATTAAACATAAATTATATTAATCATTAAATAATTACTAATATATTATATAAAAACCTAACTTTGGGACGAAGTTTTTTAAAGGAGGGGTGTATGTAATGACCCATCTACCAGTATAAACGCAATGTGAATTATTAGCATGCAGACGATGTATGCATATGATAGCTACACATGCATGTGTCGCCTACACTGCACTAGTAATCATATTAAATTATGAAGACATTCTAAGCATAGGATAAATGATGTAATTGTTGAATATATTAAATAAATATATAACTCGCAAAAATATATACTGGAATATGTATTTTAGTATGTGTCGTCATCATAATAAGTAACCATAGAACATTATCCAAAGGTTCTAAATTTAAATTACGAAAGTTTAAAAAGGAGTTATATTGCTATAAAAGAAGTAACTTTTAACTAAAAGTTAAACATTAAAAAATGTATAATATTATTAAATATTAAATAAATATTAATAACAAAAGAACTACGTAAGTGATGAGTGTCAATATAAAACATGACTACCTCTTTTATTCATGGTAAGAAGCCATGTAATAGACACAGGGCACACAACCAAGGCAATGAAGGATGAATGAGCAGTGGTTCTAAGAAATAAAAGGAGAAGGGAGTAGGACTGAAAGAGGGATCTTTTGTTACTTGGGAGTGCAATATTAAGAGGAGGAAAATTGGTAATTGAAGGCAGTGAGGACTGAGCCTTAATTGTCTTTGAATTTTTTGGGCACGGGGGAACAGATTGCATCAATTGAGAAGCATTATGGACTAAGTACCTAGGTTGTACCTAGTTTGGCTGGGAGGTTTTGGTCTTTCGGTAGCAGGAGCGAGAACATGAGTAATTCTGAAGCATCTTCAAACACAACAAACTAGGTAAGTACTCAACAACAAATTAATGAAATTTGATGTTATGAATTCTGGTTAATTTCTTAAAATAGCTTCCATATTTTATTAAAGGTAAATATATGAGTAAACAACATCATTTAATAACATTTTCTTAATTTCAGAATTCAAGCTTTTGTGATTTATATTGTTTGGAAATATATTTTTCGGTAAATCACATTGACACATATCTGGTCAACGTGTTTCAAACTAGCCAATGTGATTCACCATCAGAACTAAGATGAAGAGTGTGATTTAACAATGCACTTAAATAATGTAGATAAGAGAATTCTAAGGGTTAAAATTATTAATAGTAAAATATTTCATAATGAATAAGAACCAATAAATGTAATGTTCAAATTAGTTATAATTAAGAAACAATATTAGAAAGAATAAAAATAAAAATAAAAATAAAGATAAAGATAAAGAATAAGGAAATAAATTAAATACTAACTAGTAAAAATAAAAGAAATGAAATAATGAAAAAGTGGGTTAATAACCAAATATTTATAATAAAAATTAAAGAAGAGCGTAAAAAAGGAAAATAAATGAAGAATGTAGTAATATATGTACAAAATGAAACGATAAATATAAATAAATTACAAAAAATCACATAAAAAGGAACAATAAAGAAACGATAAATATAAATAAATTACGAAAAATCACATAAAAAGGAACAATAAAGAAAATATTTTAATAAAGATTTTTTATGGGAGAGAGCAAATAAGAATTAAAAAGAATGCATTAGAAAAATGTAATATATTTGAATAAATAAATAAATAACAAATATAAATATTTATAAGATTCATAAAATACATATTTATGTATATATAAATAATTTATTTATAAAAATATTTGCATATATAAATAAATGTATAAATATTATTTACATAAATATAAATACAAATATAGGTATAAACATAATATTAGTCTTTTTTTGTAAGTAAGCATCACTAATGAGGGATTTGAACCAATCATCAATGGTAAGGAGTGTCTTAACAATGCACCCATTTATCGCCAATCCAAAGCCCCATACACAAACATAACATTATCATTGAAAAAGAAGAGGAAAGTCAATTAAAAACACTAATTCTTTATAATAAAGCGAGCAAGAATAATACAACAAAAAATTAATAAGGAATGATAAGAGTGAGGAAAATTTAGACAAAGCAAACTACAAAATAACCAAAAAGAAAAAAGCAAATTAAAGACACCAAGTCCCAGCTAGGGGTGTTAAACAAGGAGTGAATTGAAGTAGGTGGGAATGATCATCCCCCACGGGACAATATTAATGCTTAAACTTGTCGAAGAGAGAGCGTTAGGAGGCATCCCAACAAACATTCTTGAGACTACTAAATATTTGTGATTATTTTGGCTTGGACAATCATTTGTAACAATTGGGCAATGGAATTTGGTGCAGACAACGAAGGTGTTGGTTCCTATGCTATGAGCGGACTCTTTGAAGCCCTTATCCAAAGGCCTGAAAAATGACAAAGAGTAAGTGTTTATTGATGCCCAGGTTGTAATCTAGGACCTGGGTTTGAGTGTCTTATGGGGTCTTTGCGCAGTTGGAAATTCGTTGTATGGTGGTGCCAACCCCTTGTAAGATTTTTATCGAGCTGCAAGATTGTGCAACATTTGGGAGGTCAAAGTGGACTTCACAAGATGCTCTCAAGTAATTCATCATCCATATTTCCATCCTGGGTGGATTATTTGATCTTGTCTCATTGTGTGATCCATTTGTCCCCCAAGGTTGCTTAATTTGGTAGTATGTACATGGTGTAAAAGATCTCGAGGGGTAAGCTCTGGTGTTATTTCTAGAGTCTAGTATTGTGCTTTTTCTGTCTGACAGGTGTGGGATGGAGCCGAGCTTATCACTTTAAAGCCTTAAGTATGGTCGTTGGAATTCTTGGAACACTGGGGTTAGGAACATCCCTTTCAATTATTTCTTTTTCAACCAGGTGGTTATGGCCCTTGATTATCCGGTGTCTAAGGTGGGTGCTCTAGGGAATCTACAACCTACTAGCTACTCTCAGCCTATGGTGGTGGGGTTATCTTCACTTGGTAGGCTTAGGTGGGGTCGAGCAAGAGGATGTGTTTGTCCACACTTAACGAGCCATAGAAAATTTTAAGGGTGAATCTTAACCCATGGGCGAAATTTAAGGGGTTTTATATTTTGGAGGTGATTTTTTTTTATATTACACCCCTTTTCTATAGTTAGCCCAAAAATTATTTAAAAAATAAATAAATATGATATTTTAGTGACCAATAATATGAAAAATAAGTTGATAAAATGTTTTTTTGCCTGTACAAATTTCGTTCCAAGCCCTAATTCGCCTCGTTTCAGGTGGGATTTGTTTCCAATCGCCCATGATTTCTAGGAATGGCATTGGTTAGGGGCTATTTCGCATTCTACCATTCCTCGAGATCGAGGTTTTGTTTGAATTCACCCTGAATTTTAGGGGTTTGCTTACATTTAAAATTTGATTCACCTGTATTTATTGTTTGAACTTGATTGCCCATTATTGGTTTAGAAAGTCTATCTTCCCGAACTCGAGAGACAGCTACAACGTGGGGAACATAGAGTATTTGGGGATGCTTGAAAGTGCCAACAAGATCTAGCAAATTTCCTAAAGATCCTCCTATTGAATCGAATATCACATATGACAACAACTTTAAATCCCTCTCCTTGTATGGCGATGAACTCAATCTTGTATACATTTTACGAACAGACTATGAGAGAGATTGATTGATTTCACCCACCAACTTAGCACATGATTTAACATATAGTTGGGTAGAGCAAGGGAATTTTTTCAGTTTCTTTGGTTGGCTCAGACTATACATTCTTTGGGTTTTTATCATATGCGTGAAATCAGAGGAGTGATGAATTCGAACAATGGTATTCATCTTGGTTGAGGTTAGTTCTTCGACCTACTTCCAGTAGGAAAATTCTCTTTTTCCCTATTTCTCCTCCATCGACAGGTTTGTGCTTCGTCTAGGGTTTGTGGGTTTGACAATTATTGCTACATATTTATTTTGTTGTACTTTTGTTCAGGTTGTGGTGAGAGGAATTTCATCCATTTACTCACCACAATGTTAGCATTCAAGCATTCATATAAAATCGTTGCTTATCAAGATCTTTCTATTTGAATAAATAATAACCATTGTTAGTATGTTTTAATATGGGGTTCCGATATGGAGATTTTTTTAAATTTTACTAATATTGTGTTATTCAAGTCAAAAGTTAATGCATGTTTGTGCATTCAATTGGACTGCAACAATAATGGAAATCCATTCCCATAGTCCCATGTTTCACAGAGTAATGTTCTAGTGTAGGTCAATAACGCACTATATTACTCAAATAAGGGGAAGTCCCATTGGCTTCCTTGATAGATCAACATAGTAATACTAATCATATCATGTTGTTGTGAATTTCATTTCATGTTAGGAGAAATTATGTGCAAAACTCTTAGTTTACTCCCTTACCCCAACTAGATCCTCATTCCAAGCCACCCTCTAGATAATACATCAGGCTTTGTATTGATGGTTTGGCAGTGATTGATTGGCATACAGGCTACACCACTAGTTTAGACTGACTGAACACAACTTTCTCTGCAACTTTCCACTTGTGCTTTGATTGAATTATTATTTATGTTGTGGCATAGTATTTGCATTTATCTTTAGGGATATACTTTATTCCATTATTGAGTGCTTACCCACTCTTGGGTTAACCCCACTTTTATTTGTTACTGTCATTTCCTTTTTTTCTTTTAAGGAGACGATGACCTTTTTTTTCTTTGGAAGGAAGAAAATCACCTTTTAATTTTTTTCTCCTTGGAAAGGAGACAATAACCTTGGGGCTTATTATTACTTGCATGTGTTTGAGTCCTACTGGCCTACTTTGGTCATCAATGGACATTAACATAATCTCATTTCACTTCTACATTGGGTGGTTGTGCTTATTGAAAATCTAGTACAAAGTGATTTATAGATAATGTCCAGGTTTTCATGAGAGGTATTTCATCAACTTATTCGTCACTGATTTTATTCATATAAAATCATTGGTTACTGAAATCTTACTATCTAAATAAAACTATAACCATTTTTAGAATACATTAGTGTGTAATCTTGAAATAACTTTTTTATTTTACTAAGTTTGTGTTATTCAAATAATATAAGGGTAAAAGTATATTTGTGCATTTAGTTGGACTACAAAAATAATGTGAATCCTTTCTGCATAGTTCGATGTTTCGTAGAATAACGTTCTAGTATAGTCAATTTCAAATGTTGTCTCTCAAAGTGGGGGGAATCCTACTGGATCCTTGAACAAATAAACATAGTAGTCATATCTTGTTGTTTTCAATCTCATTTGATATTTTGTGTAGTCAATCTTTATATTTCCCCCCTCTTCTAGGAGTTTTTCAACCTTGGATGTTAGGATAGCTCCTTTGTTAATCCATCAATATCCTCTAATTCCAAATTTCTCATTAGATAGCATATTAGGTTTTGTATTGATGACTTGGTAGTGATTGATGGGCATACAGGCTCCCCCACTAGTTTAGATTGACTAAACACCGCATGGTTTTCAATTGCCGCACTTATGGTTTGTTTGTGTTTCTCTTTCTGTTGCTGAATCATATATGTCTTGCTCTTTGACCTTTTTGATGCCTAAACCAGTCTAACTAGTGGTACAAAACTGGAGAAGTTTGGTTCCATACCGAACTGGCCTTTTTCACCAAACTGGATAGTTCTACTTGTGCTTTGATTGATCCTTTGATGAGTATTACATGTGGTGTTGTTATTTTGACTTCCAAGGTCAACTATTGTTGCAATGGTGGTGTTTTCACTGAGATTTTCCACTCTAACTATCGCTTTTTATATTGTACTCTCAATTATTTACTCATGAGGGTTTGATTGTTGATAAATTGACATATTCTTTGTAGTAAGTTCCCCCTCATTGGTGTTTAATTTTTCTTTTATTGGCCCTTTTATGACTTGAACATGGAGTTCCCTTGTTGTTCATTTCTCTGAATACATAATATAACAATTCTCTTCTTTGTGACAAGTCTTTTTATTATTATTATACTTAGGAATTTTCTTCTCTTTCATGTCATTATGTTTTCTTGTTGATTTGTTGGGGTTACCAATATTTGGAGCTTATGCATCACCTTTCATGTCACTGATGTCTTACTTAACCAATTTGGGTGGTATTCTTTCCTTAGGTTCTCTTGGCCTTGATGAACACCGCCTTCGTGTGATCCCCAACGTTTATGTCTTGCAGGCTCAGTTCCCTCTGGGTTTCTCTATACAGTTTGTTGTACTTGAGAAAAATATTATACTTGTCTTCTGGATTTGATTGTGCAGTCTACCTATGCACTTGAGCATAATATGATTATTATTTTTTGGCAGATTCTGCTTTATAAATTTTTGATGAAACTCGTTAGTAATTCTTGCACACACCTTGCCTAACCATCACTCTATCTGAAAGTTTATTTTGTAGCACACAATGAAAAGTTTTCATCTCATGACTTGCTGGAATTCCTTCTAATTTCTGATAATGGATAAAATTCTTGTATTTGTAGTCCATTAAAAGTATACAAACCATAATCATGCATAGTATGTCATATTCATCTTCATAAATCTAATTCTTTGCATATTAGTATATCCTTTTCTTCGAAGAAAAGTAGTTAGAACCAACATCCAAATTTCCAAAATCACAAAAGATGCATAAAATATTAAAATTACAATAAATAAAGTTCATGGACAATCAATGCAAACAATATGCAAAATTTGATCATTTGTATTGTTGCATGTAAGGGTGCAAGTAGGAAAAACTCATTGAGATATAAGTTCTCAGATATGCATACAAGAAAGTTATGGTAGAAAATACATAAACATTGTAGCCTTAATTGTCCTTTAGATTCCAAAAATCATCATACTGTAATCAACCAAGTACATAGGGTTATATGAGAATAGTGTCCACTCGGATGCTGCTATTCCCACTAAGATGGGTGGCTATCTTAGAAACAAACAATCAAAGTCTATTATTGATTCCTTTTATGAAAATAGATGAGAGGAGAACCAAGAGGGCCAACCTAAGTCTTGTGCTCGATTTCCTCTCCTTCTTGATAGAGTTTTGCCGCTTCTTCTTTGTATGCTCAGCTTCAAAAGGACCTGTAGAATCACAACAACATACTACTATGCAAGAAACAAGGATCTAAATTCATAAATAATGCAGGATCAGTTGTGCATTAACCATATACAAGCATATATAAACAAGTACACAAGAATATGGAAGGAAACAAGAATAGCTTTATTCAGATGAAAAGTAGCAAGAAGATTACAACCATGTGCTCTGACCCAACATCATCCTCTACCTAAGAAGCCCTTCTTCACCTCAAGAAAAGCTAGATCACCCAACACTATGAATGTACACCAGAATACCAACAGCACTTCTCTATAAGATACAAAATTCCAACCTCTGGATCTCTGTGATGAGGGAT
>APFE030713961.1:0-15341 GCA_000404065.3 Pinus taeda
GAAATCATCTTGAACACATGGCACCTTCATCATTGTCATTGTCACTAGTTCTTCCCCTAGTCTTTCCTTGCAATCGAAGGATTTCCTCAAGCGTAGGTGAAACACCATCATTAGCCACCACCTGCCACTATTTTGAGTCTGAAACACACTACAAAGATAAAACCTCCATCCATATTTTTCATCATCTCTATGTCTATCCTCTAATTAATAGAAAATAAAGTTGTGGGTAAATTCAAGTCATCTAACATTCAATTCACCAACTACACACATTTTCTCACATTCTCAGAACCACATACACACCAAAACATCAAAACTAGAAACATGATCTTTATACACTTTCAACATAACACAAATGCATATGTGAGAAAGAGAAAAGAAAAAACATTTATGTGTAAAAATATCTCACGCACAACCACCTCCTCACTCAACAATGCCCTTCCATCAGTCATTGACACTTGAAACTGATATTAATAAGCATGGGTCCCAGATATTATGCGTAGGAAGAATTTGTTCTCTGCACACACTACCTCCAAACAACATAGTTTGTTGTGTGCAATACACTTTCAAGCTTTTATTATATGCACTTTCACATCCTGCAGAATCTATTAATAATAAAACTAATATCAAAACACATTACAATTAAAATACCCCTCTACACTTCCCTCATTCCACACAAATTTTGCACATGAATTTATGCTTCGTATAACCTTCGTACATACACAACCATCTATGCACAACTTCATTTGCACAACTAATTTGAAATATGCCCCTACATAAAAATTTAAAAAAGAATTTGCATATTTATTATCTTAGTAAACTCTGCATAACATTTTCACATAACATCCATACACGCATAACCACCTCCACATAACTTCATCTACACAACTAGTTCTACTCTCAATAACACCCTTTAATCAATCATTGAAAAACAAAACTTTGCACATGATACCTCTAAGCATCTAGCTTTGCACAACCACTTTTACAACAACACCACCAACAATATAAAGAGACTGCATTATAATTGAATGAAAATTTCTTACAACCCATGGAAAGGAACATGGCCCTTTATTAGTATACACTGTTGCCATGTTTCCGTTTCCCTAATAATGCATGGATATGGAGCATATGTATCAATGCACGAACATGGACCAAAAATTGCCATGAGCACATAGATCATGAGTAGAATCTTTAGGACATGGACCATTACTTTTCATTTGAATCCTCTTAATCTTTTAATAATTTTATTGAATGATTTGATCATATTTGTTATAATGTATCTTTACAACCTAGTTTGTTTCTTCAAATCATATTTTTATCACATGCTAGTTTTAGTCTATATTATGCAAATCTAATTCAAATATTAGGGAAAAAAAAACATTTTTCATTGAATTGTAAACATTACTATATCAACAATGCAACTAAGATACACAATAAAAATCTAATAAGCATCTACAATAGCATTATTGAAAGGGAAATTGTTTCTATTCACTTATATAATCCTTTCATTCATGGAAAATTGTTATTATGTTTTGAATATCTATTTATTTTTAAAATTAATTATACTATATAATTTTATATAACATTTTATAAATAAAATAGAAGATAAATTATTTTACAATTTTTTAAATTACAAATATAAAAGTATATCTTGAATTTCGTCAATTTACTTCATTAACCTAATGAATTTAAATGAAATAAATTAAGCAAACTCAAATTTGATAATCATATAATACAACATATAATTATAATATGATATTTATTTAGAAATTTAATTAAAAAATAAATGAGAAACATTTTACAATTGAGCATCTGATCTATCTTGGCAATCGTAGATCATATTTCCTTGTGCCATAACTTGATGATGAAATAGGGATTGAAATGGGCACATATAAACTAGAAAAAGGAGGCACTGTGTGGGTGTCAATGTTGGTAGCACCATCCATATCTTTAAAAATATTTTCCCTTAGACTTTTCGTAATTTGGATGAGTGCATCTCTGCAACACTCGGGTATCCAGTAACCTAAATGAGCTCTTGATTTTTGTTGAAATATATAGTGAAATTATGTGTATAGTGATTCTTCTGGACTAGATAACAATTTGTGAATTACTTTTACTTTTCTTGTCTTTGTTGGATTAACATTATTCTCCTCTTATTAATGAAAGTGTGTGTACTTCATCAAACTATTCTCAAAACATAAAACAAGAACACAAGATACTGGCTCTCTATCATGGCCAAAATCTCTCTTCTCTTAAGAGGAAAATCCTTCAATAAGTTTTCTCTTATTGAAGCTTCTTTCTTGATCAATGCCAAACCCTAGACCCTTGACTAGAAGATCCTCCATGCACAAGTCAAGTCGTTGCTTTTCTCTGCATTATGTTTCCCCTGATACATTTTCCACCTCCTTCCAGCACTTCATTCCACGACAGTTCATCCTTCTAACAACACTTTGTTCTTCTTTCCACTTTTAGTATACCTTCTAGAAGAGATACTTATCTTTTTTACTTCGTGATATCCTTCACCTAAGAATACTCCTTGCTTTTGTTAATCATCCGAGTCCCTTCTTGATGTATAGTGGTAGGCTTAGTGTGACAACATTGCAACCCTATTTCTCTAATGTGTGAGAGGTACCCTGTAGAATTAGGGTCCTTTTACCCTCGCTAGAGAGATAGGCTTCTTCAATTTTCTTGGGAGGCCTTGTAGGCCTAGTTTCAAACCCACACCACTAGTTCCTGTACTGTTTTTCCCTGATGTCATACCCACAAATTTTACCTCTTTTTCTTGACACGCGTGACTATTTCTAGCCCTAGAAACAATTCTCCACCTTCACTTTTGTTCCTTCTTACTTCACTGCACTTTGGAGACCCTTTAGACTTTTTTACCTTCACTTTTTCTCGATTTCCTCCTTCACTAATTTCAAAGATTGATTGCCTTCTCTTTGGAGGAGTGGAGAACCTCTATATATAGAGGATTGTCCCTCCTTTAGGCTGACTTGTAGGCTAACTTACTGTTTTGAGGCCGACTTGACTTCCTTTTCTCTGAAGGGTTCTTTTAATGGTGACATTTCTTCTTTTGGTGGTGTCTTTTCTGGGACGAGACTTAACTTTTCTTGGAGGTGACTTATTTGACTCTTATACACAATGTAACATACCCTTAAGGTATTTAGCATAATTATTTTGATCTTTTGAATTACCTATAACACTTTAACATGTGATAGACCTAGTTTAATGAGAAAGAAACTCATTGAAATATATCATAAAAATAATATTTATTTTCTTGGATAAATACAAATATCAAAAGTACATTTATGAAGATTGAACCTAGTTACATTTCCATCAACAATTTTGGGAGGCACATTTTGGTCGCTCCTCTTTGCAAAATATGGAAATATTTTCTCTAGTATTCTTCCACATCTCACTGATAATGTTTACACCTTTACCAAGAAGGAAACCAAGGTGCTTTAATAAAACAAGAAGTCTTGAACAAATGGCACCTTCATCATTGTCATTATCGCCAGTGCTTCCAATAGTCTTTCCTTGCAATTAGAGAATTGCCTCAAGCGTAGGTGAAACACCATCGTTAGCCACCACCTACCACTATTTTGGGTCTGAAACACACTACAAAGATAAAACCTCCATCCATATTTTTCATCATCCCGATGTCTATCCTCTGATTAGTAGAAGATAAATTTGCGGGTAAATACAATTCATCTCAACATTCAATTCACCGACTACACACCTATTCACACATTCAAAAAACCACATAAACACCAAAAAATCAAATATAGAAACATGATTTTCATACACTTTCAACATAACACAAATGCGTATGCGCGAAACCACAAAGCAAAAGCATTTATGTGCAAAAATATCTGACGCACAACCACCTCCAGACTTAACAACTCCCTTCCATCAGTCATTGACATTTGAAACTGATATTCATAAACATTGGTCCCAAATATCATGTGCAGGAATCATTTGTTCTCCGCACATGCTACCTCCAAAAAACATAGTCTATTATGTGCTATAATATTTAAATCTTTTATTCTATGAACTTTCGCATCCCACGGAATGTATGAATAATAGAATTAATATCAAAACACATTACAATTAAACGAATCCTCTACACTCCCCCTATTCCACACAAATTTTGCACATGCATTTACTCTTCGTATAACCTTCGTACATGCACAACCATCTATGCGCAACTTCGCTTGCATAACTAATTTGAAATATGCCCCTAAATAAGAATTTATAAAAGGGTTTTCATATTTATTATCTTAGTATAATTTTCGCAAGATTTTCAAATAACATCCATACACACATAACTGCCTCTGCATAGCTTTTTTTGCAAAACTAATTATGCACTAAATAACACCCTTTGATCAATCATTGAAATTTGAAACTCTACACATGATACCTCTGAACATCTAGCTGTTCACAACCACTTTCGTACAACTACTTCCATAGGTTCCAAAAATGCTCCTAGATAATAACTAAGAAATACTAAGCGTTCCACACATTTGTTTTACCGTACAACACCTTTTTTCACACGTATTTAGAGCATAGTTTATTTATCACCACCATCTATGTAAAATACCTTGGTTTTCCTGCACATACTTAGTCCTCTGCACAATAAACGTTTCACACAACAACCCCAACACTTACCATGCAGAGGACCCCAAGTTTCTCGTACATACACTGTACTCCGTACAAGGAAACATAATAATGTTAATTCGGCATTTATTCATTCCCCATTGCGGCATATGAAAACAACCTATAATTACAGTAATTCTCACATCATTGAACAAAGCATTATCATAACAGTGTTCTGCAATCATATCAACAACTAGCATTGCACAACCACCTTTGTACAACTACTTTGGTAGTTGTGAATTATGTTCCTATATAATAATTAAAAAGAAAAGCCTTCCACATATTCATTTTACCACACAACATGTTTTCTTCACAAGGATTGAAAACATTGTTTATTTAACACCCATAAGATCCCATTCCTCCTACACATACTTTTTCCTCCACATAGTGAACATTCTGCACAATGAAACCATACCAATTACCACATCGTTCATGAGTGTCACAATACTTACTATGCAAAGGACCCAAACTCTCCCACGCATACTCTTACCTCAACACAAGGAAACATAATAATATTAATTCGACATTTGGTCAAACCCCCCATGCCTATGAAAACAACCTACAACCACATCATTTCTCACATTATTGAATAAGGAACTAACATAATAATATCCCGAAACTGCATCAATTCTCACATCATTAAGCAAAGCACTAACATAGCAGTGAAAGTGTCAGAGCACTCAACATTGTAATGGGCACTCACAAAATTACTTTTATTTTATTTTTTAAAATTAATTGTCAGACATTGGGAAAAAGTGAAAATAAAATACCCTCCATTGGGGAAATTATGTCCCATTAGAGCTTCCTCAACTAATCATAAATTAAAATAACATTTACTCAAATTTAAAAAATTATTCTGAATTTATGCAAAAATAGAAATATTAAACATTTTCCAAAATTTTGGTTAAATTTCCGAAAACACAACCAAATAATGGAGAGTTAATGCAACTTTACCGTGAAGTGAATTTTATAGTGCTTGATGAGGTAGGTACTAATAAAACTTAACTATTTATATCTTTATATATTTTACTTGCCTCTACTTACATAACAAACCATCATATACATAAATTTCACTAACAATAAAAAATATCATCTCTATTTCTGGTTCAACCTATTTCACTTCTCCATTGTATCTCCCACACGGGAATTAGTCATGAACACCATTTTGGAAAATATGGAATTTTGTATGGACACCTCGTATGTAGATACCTACCTTGCAGAGGTTACCAACGATAAATATTCACCAAAAAAACACTAGATAATGATTTTTTTCTTGAATAACATAAACCATCTTAAATAACAAATAAATTTGAAATGAATTAATATCACATGTGTGACGACCTTACCAAGGAAGTGTTTATTAGTTCCACACTAGCCACTGCTTTTGGATTTCAATATCGATCTCTAATTATATCTGTATCTGGTAATTTTGCAGCTCCAAATCCAACCTTTATCGCTTTCCATAAAATGGAAGGGATCATTATTAAGGAAAGTGGGCATGTATATTTAAAGGTGGGCCATATTGATTTCATTCATCGATCTCTAATATCGGTGAACCATTCAAACGTCAAATCATAAATCTCCATACATCTAATTGATTGACATTAAAGTCACAATGTACACAACATTAAAACATGGTGAAGTACCGTGTACAAACATTATCTTTGTTATAATATAGGTTATATACAATAACATTATTGAAAGGGAAATTGTTTCTATTCACTTATATAATTCTTTCATTCAAGGAAAATTGTTATTATGTTTTGAATATCTATTTATTTTCAAAATTATTTATATTATATAATTCTATTTAACATTTTATAAATAAAATATAAGATAAGTTATTTTACAATGTTTTAATTACAAATATAAAAGTATATCTTGAATTTTGCCAATTTACTTCATTAACTTAATGAATTTAAATGAAATAAATTAAGAAAACTCAAATTTGATAATCATATAATACAACATATATTTATAATAATATATATTTACAATATGTATATTAAAAAATAAATAAGAAACATTTTACAGTGAAGCATCCAATATATCTCGGAAATCCTAGATCATATTGCTTTGTGCCATAACTTGATGATGAAAGATGAATTGCACTGGGCACATTTAGACTAGACAAAGGAGGCACTATGTGGGTGTGGGTGTTGGTAGCACCATCCATATATTTGAAAATATTTTCCGTCAACCCTTTTGTAATTTGGATGAATGCATCTCTAGCAACACTCGGGTATCTAGTAACCTGAATGAGCTCCTCATTTTGGGATGCACATTTTGGTCGCTTCTCTTTGCGAAATATGCGAATATTTTCTCTAGTGTGCTTCCAGATCTCACTGATGATGTTTCCACCTTTCCCAAGAAGTCAACTAATGTGCTTTGATAGAACAAGAAGTCTTTAACAAATGGCACCTTCATCATTGTCATTATCACTGGTGCTTCCACTAGTCTTTCCTTGCAATTGTAGGATTGTGTCAGGCATAGATGAAATGCCATCATTAGTCACCACCTGCTATTATTTTGCGTCTCAAAAACACTACAAAGATAAAACCTCCATCCAGGTTTTTCATCGTCCCGATATCTATGCTGTGATTAAGAGAAAATAAATTTCTGGTTGAATGCACCTCATCTTAGCATTCAATTCATTGACTACACACCTTTTCACGCATTCAAAAAACCACATAAGCACCAAAACATCAAATCTAGAAACCTGGTTTTCATACACTTTCAACATAACACAAATGCATATGCATGAAAATGCAAAGCAAAAGAAATTATATGTAAAAATATCTCACGCAAAACCACCTCCAGACTTAACAATGCCCTTCCATCAGTCATTGACATTGGAAACTGATATTAAATAAATGTGGGCCCCAAATGTCATGCGTAGGAGGCATTTGTTCTCCACACACGCTACCATCAAATTATGTAGTCTATTGTGTGCAATAAGCTTTCAAGCTTTTACTATATGCACTTTCGTATTGTGAAAAATCTATTAACAATAAAACAAATATTAAAACAAATTACAACTAAAAGACGGGGCTATACCTACCTCAATTCACACAAATTATAAGCATACATTTATTCTCAATATAACCTTCGTACATGCACAATGTAGTTCACACAACTACTTTGAAATATCCCCCTAAATCAAAATTTAAAAAAGGATTTACATATTTATTATCTTAGTAAACTTTCCACAACATTTTCACATAACATCCATACATGCATAACTTCGTCCTCTCAACAGTAAATGTTTCAGACAACAACCCCAAGACTCACTATGCAAAGGACCCCAACTTTCCCAGACATAAATTGTACTCCGCACAAGGAAACATAATAATATTAATTCGACATTGGTTCACTCCCCTTCGAGGCCTATACAAACAACCTACAACTACAAGAATTCTCGGATCATTGAACAAAGCATTATCATAATAGTATCTTGCAATCATATCAACAACTAGATTTCCCCAACCAACTTTGCACAACTACTTCTGTAGTTGTGAAATATGTTCCTAAATAATAATTAAAAAAAATCCTTCAAGACATTCATTTTATCGCACAACCCTTTTTCTTCACAAGGATTGAAAACATTGTTTATTTAGCACGCCTAAGTCCCCATTTCTCCTACACATACTTTGTCCTTCACATAGTGACCATTCTACACAATGAAACCATACTAATTACAACATTGTTGATCAGTACCAAAACACTTAGTATGAAAAGGACCCCAACCCTCCCACACATACTTTTTCCTCCTCACAAGGAAACATAATAATGTTAATTCGATGTTTGTTCAAAATCCCCACTTCCTATTCTAACAACCTGCAACCACATCATTTTTCGCTTTATTGAATAGAGCACTAACATAATAATGTCCTAAAACTACATCAATTCTCACACCATTGAGTAGAGCACTAACATAACAGTGACAGTGTGAGAGCACTCTCCATTCTAATAGGCACTCATAAAATTAATTTTATTTTAATTTTTAAAATGAATTATCAGACACTGGAAAAGAATGAAAATCAAACACCCTCTATCCGGGGAATAATGTCCCATTAGAGCTTCCTCAACAAATCATAAATTAGAAATAATATTTACTCAAAATTTGAAAATTATTTTTGAATTTATGCAAAAATAGAAATATTAAGCACCTTCCCAAAAGTTTGTTTAAAGTTTTGACAACACAGCCAACAATGGAGAGTTAATGCAACTTGACCATGAAGCAAATGTTATAGTGCTTGATGAGGAATGGACTAATAAAACTTAACTATTTATATCTTAATATATTTTAATTACCTCTACTTACATAACCAACCATCATATACATAAATTTCACTAACAATATAAAATATCATCACTATTTATGGTTCAATCTATTTCACTCATCCATTGTATCTCCCTCACAGGGATTAGACATGAACACCATTTTAGAAATACATAATTTTGTATGGACACTTCGTATGTAGATACATACCTAGAAGAGATTATCAATGATAAATTATTCGCCAAAAAACACTAAATAATGAATTTCTTTTCCTGGATAACATAAATGCCCATAACTAACAAATAACTATGAAATGAATTAATAGCACATGTGTGTGAACTTCCCAAGGAAGTATTTAATAGTTCCAGGCTAGCCGCTATTTTTGGCTTTCAATATCGATCTCCAATTAGATATGTATCTCATAATTTTGTGACATCAAATCCTACCTTGATTGCCTTGCATAAAATTGAAGTGACCATTGTTAAGGAAAGTGGGGATATGTATTTAAAGAATGGCCCTATTTCTTACATTCATCGACCTATAACAGTGGTGAACCATTCAAATGTCAAATCATAAATCTCCCTACATCTAAATGATTGACATCAAATTCGCAGTGTACGCATCATTAAAACATGGTGAAGTACCCTGTACAAATGTTATCATTTGAAATTAAGAGTTGAACCAATCATATTTAAAATAGATAATTAATTAATCACTGAGCTATTCAATAATATTGGTAAAATGAAGTTTCATTGCCGAAAATAAAGAAACTCACTTTTGAATATATAGATATAAAGAAAGTTAAGAACTCCTTGAGAAGCTAATGCCTCATTGAAAGATATTTTAACTAACAACAAATAATTAGAACAATAAATATGCGTGAAGAAAACTTAACAATTATAGAAAACACCACCAACGATGTAAAGATACTACACTATAATCGAATGAAAATTTCTTACAGTCCATGGAAAGGAACATGGCCCTTTATTAGTAAACAATGCTCCTATGTTTCCTTTCCCCAATAATGCATGGACATGGAGCATGTATATCAATGGATGGACATGAACCCAAACTTGCCATGAGCACATAGATCACGAGCAGAATCTTCAGGACATGGACCAATACTTGTCATCTCAATCCTCTTAATCTTTAAGCATTTTATTGAATGATTTGATAATCTTTGTTATAATATATTTTTATAACTTGATTTTTTTCTTTAAATCATATTTTTATTACATCCTAGTTTAGTTCTATATTATGAAAATCTATTTCAAATCTTTGAAAAAAAGAAAGCATTTATCATTGAATTATAAACATGGTTATATCAACAATATAACTAAGATACACACTAAAAAGCTAATAAGTATATATAATAACATTATAGAAAGGGAAATTATTTCTATTCACTTATATAATTATTTCATTCATGGAAATTGTTATTATGTTTTGAATATCTATTTACTTTTAAACTTAATTATACTATATAATTTTATATACCATTTATAAATAAAATACAAGAGAAATTATTTTACATTTGTTTAATAAAATATAAAAGTATATCTTGAATTTCATAAATTTACTTCATTAACCCAATGAATTTAAATGAAATAAATTAAGAAAACTCAAATTTGATAATCATATAATACATCATATATTTATAATATAATATGTACTGAGAAAATTAGTTACAAATAAATAAGAAACATTTTACAATGGAGCATTCGACCTATCTTGGAAATCCTAGATCATATATCTTGGTGCCATAACTTGATGATGAAAGAGTGATTTCAATTGGCACATATAGACTAGACAAAGGAGGTACTATGTGGGATTGGGTGTTGGATGAGTGCATCTCTAGCCTTTTGTAATTTGGATGAGTGCATCTCTAGTAGCCGGAACGAGCTCCTCATTTTGGGAGGCACATTTTGGTAGCTCCTCTTTGTGAAATATGCAAATATTTAATCAAGTGTGCTTCTGCATCTCACTGATGATGTTGCCACCTTTACTAAGAAGGCAAACAATGTGATTTGAGGGAACAAGAATTCTTGAATAAATGGCACTGCCAAGATTTTCATTGTCTCTAGTCTTTCCTTGCAATTGGAAGAATGCCTCAAATGTAGGTGAAATGGCATCATTAGCCACCACCTGCCACTATTGTGCATTGCATGTAAAAGCAATTCATCTCAACATTCAAT
This sequence comes from Pinus taeda, assembly GCA_000404065.3. NCBI lineage: Eukaryota > Viridiplantae > Streptophyta > Pinopsida > Pinales > Pinaceae > Pinus > Pinus taeda. The sequence goes on from APFE030713961.1 coordinate 11,131, forward strand.
TCACTCACTACACACCTTTTTGTGCATTCAAAAAACCACATAAGCAACAAAACATCAAATCTAAAAACATGATTTCCGTACACTTTCAACATGACACAAGCGCATATGCACGAAAACCACAAAGGAAAACCATTTATGTGTAAAAATATCTCACGCACAACCATCTCTGGACTCAACAATTCCATTCCATCAACCATTGATATTTGAAACTAATATTGATAAACATGGGTCCCAAATATCATGCATAGGAGGCATTTGTTCTCCGCACACACGCTACCTCTAAGCAACATAGTCCATTGTGTGAAATAACCTTTCAAGCTTCTATTATATGCACTTTCGCATGCCGTGAAATCTTTTAATAATAAAACTAATATGAAAACATATTACAATTAAAAGACCCCTCTAAACTTCCCTCATTCCACACAAATTCCACACATGCATTTATTCTTCGTATAACTTTCGTACGTGCACAACCATATATGCACAACTCCGTTCGCACAACTATGAAATATGCCTCTAAATAAGAATTAAAAAAGGGATTTGCATATTTATTATCTTAGTAAAGTTTACATGACATTTTCGCATAACATCCATACACCCAAAACATCCAAAGACTGTTCATTTCCATTGATCACCCCAAGCTCTCCCAATCCACTAGGGATAATTTTTCAAGTGCATGAACTGCCAACCCACTTTGCTTTGTAATATTTGCCTCCAAATTTGTGTTCACCTAAATAACCGAACTCCTTTTTATGAAAGTCAATATTCACCTTCAATTTTTTTCACTTTAGTAAACAAGATGCTTTTTATGAAGTCAAATCTCACCATAATTAGGAAAAGTTTCACCTTGGTTTATGTGGGAATCTTCTTCACAATGGTCCTTCGTCCAAACATGGTGTAAATGATATCACCTTCTTCCATATCCAAGAAATGCATCATAATTTCCACTTCTGATGGGCCTCTATTTTCTACAACTTGCAAATCAACATTATCTTCAATGGTTTTATCTTCTATAATTTCCTCCTCCATGAAGTATTTAGATACAAATCCTCTATTTTCAAGAGCTTGGAAATCAACATTATCTTCAATGGTTTTATCTTCTATAATTTCCTCTTCCATGGAGTATTTAGCTACAAACATTTTGTCTTTCAAGTTTTCACTAAACATGACACTTTATTAGTATATAGTGATGTCAAGTTTCTTTTATGCCAACAATAAATGGACATCGAGAAATGTTTGATGGGAGAATGCAGATTAATGCATGGACATGGAAATTTTTTTTTCACAACCATGCATAGCAATGTGTGGAAATGGACTAACACATGCCCTTAACACATAGATCATGAGTTAAATATTCAAAACATGGACCAATACTTGTCTAACACCATCAACCATTTAAAGAGACTACATTATAATCAGAATATTTTTTTTGTAGTCCATGGAAAGCTACAATGTCGAAAGAGATAGCTTAAGAATTAAAGACAACAATCATTAAAAAGTACCCAATACTTTATAAAATATTGCAGTGAAATGGCATGGACAATTCAGGCCACAAGCCCCTAATAACCCAAAGGAGAATCGAGGGTCAAACCTTAAGAGTTATACCTTTACGATAAATAGTATCAATTCAGAGAAAAATTCAGATCACCTTCTAAATTTAGAGATAAAGGCTTGCCCATAAACAAGTGTAGACATGGAAAGAGAAAGAATGTGAAAAATTAAAAATTTGGGAAAATTGGAAAATATGTCGCAGACAAGAAGTAAACCCAGTAAGAATGAACTCTTACACATTTTGTTAGTTCACAACATGGAACTAATATGAAATTAGGCGATTGAATAAACGCTAAGAAGAATGGGCATTATCGATAATAAAATTATGAAAAAAAATAAAAGAATTCATGAGTTGAAAACCCTAGAGCCTATCGAATGTAGATTCCCTATAGTGGTGCATAGCTCCTTTCCTCGTTTTTTATTCTATGACTACCGCACCGGGAAGAACCACCTATTTATTAAAAATACCCCTTACGGTGAAATGTAACAAAAATTGTCAACCTTATAACCATCAAATGAAAAGAAAGAGAAACTTGGAAGAAGTTAGACACAACCTAGAGTGAGACATGATTGCTGGGATACAATGTTTGAGTAGAATGCACCCGAGAGGAATTCTCTTCATATGATAATCACCAAAATAAAACCAAGGTTAGATATGGATTTACAAGGTAAATCGTTGAAAGAAAGAAACGCAAGAAAAGAACTTTGCGAGCAAAAAAATAAGTTACGCTTGTGAATATCCTTTGAGGGGGTTGAAATTTAAAAACTATGAACTTGGGGTAGCTAGACACAATAGTATAGTCACTATGGTTTTTTTCCATGATAAGGCATAATCAAGAAACCCTAGCATGAACATAAGAAGAGCACTGGTTTTTCTTCGAACACAGATGTTACAATGAACTGAGCCCAAGGCAGCTCCCGAGGTGGTTACCCTAGAACCAAGGAGGAGGAAGGCTGACCATTAAATTAATTTCTATGTTGTTACCCTCAAAGTTACCAATGAAGGCAGCATACAAATCTCTAGAGAATTCAAAATTCGATACATAATTGCAAACACCAGTGCCATAGGTGTAAGATATGTATGTATGGTGGTCGAAAGGCGGATTAAAAATCCCCATGATACCATTAATAAAAATGAATAACATGATACCATTAATAAAATTGAATAATAAAATCCCATATGCACTATATAGTGCGGTGAATGAGAACTATGTACTCAGATCCATTTATTACATTGATAAAGGAAAATAATAAAACTATTTAGCAAAGTATTAAGGGCACATAGTAAATGAATAAGTTGATTAGTATGTTAAAGGCAAGATGATATATACATGCAAAACTTAGTTAACCTGACTACTTTATATTGTTGCATTGGCACCCACACTTTTAAATATCTATATATATAGTACGAAGAAGTTAGAATCATTACCCATTTTCAACTTCAAAGAGGTTATCAGTGTAAATGTCGATTATATAAAAATACATTTATAAACCATTTTATTCATATGTGGATATTGTGTCTAAGTGGGTAATTGAATAGAAAGAGAGATTATATGTATGGAATTGAAATATAAGTTGTGCCTCACAGATCTGTTAATTTTTTTTTTTTTTTAAATGATCTTTTCTATAGTTGAGTTTCATAGAGATGTCATAAAACAATATTACTTTTGATTGCAGACCTATAACTAATGTGTTAATAGAATTTTAGCAACTGCTTTACCATCTTCCATTGTTACCTTTTTTTAAAGAGATGGAATGAACATACTATTTGGAAAAATGCAAGAAAATTTGAAATTAGAAAAGGAAATAAGTAGCATTTCTAGTAGAACTACAATTGATGAGAAGAGATCATTAGTTGAATTTCTAGGTCACTTAGAGAGTTTGATGGATGCTCCACATCATTCTCCCTATGTTTTTTGAAATTCCTCCATGTTTAGACACATTGTGTTCTATTTTCTTCTACTTCTCCACCTATTGAACCATGAGTTACTTCTGATAATGTCTAGTTAATAAACTTTAAACATTTGCATCTAATTTTTCACTCTCCATAAATTATTTAGATCCATTGTTATTATCTCAATCCATTGGGGATAATTTTTTGAGTACATGAAGTGCCAACCCAATTTCCCTTAATCTTTGCCTTTAAAATTTTGTTCACCTCAACAACCAAACTCTTTCCATTTTCTCTTAATCTTTGCCTTTAAAATTTTGCTCACCTCAACAGCCAAACTCCTTTTGACGAAGTCAAATGTCACCATACATAAGAAAAAAATTGCCTTGGTTTCTATAGAAATATTCTTCATAATGGTCCTTTATTCTACAAAAATTACCTACACTTTGACTTGTAAGTTTGGAAAGTTTCTATACACAATAAGGACCATCAACTAGCTAATTCTATTTCATATTAAAGAAAGTTATATATAAAATTGTGTATTTTTAAAATCATTCTATATTGAATAAGATTGAATAAAAACATAATTACATAATCAAAAGCCAATTAGTATGTATAATGACATTATTGAAAGGGAATAAAGTATTTTTATCAAAATAAAGTTATTATGTTTTGAGAATCGTTTTGTTAATTATTTATAAAATATGATTTTCATAATTACATATTCAAAAGCCAATTTGTATGTATAATAACGTTATTGAAAGGCAAG
>APFE030713974.1:0-15107 GCA_000404065.3 Pinus taeda
GTACCAATTCGGGAAGTAGGGATGAAGACCCTGGATCTAGTTTCCACCATCCAGGCTGCGAGGAGTTTTGTATTCATTATGTTGTAGACCAATCATAAACAGATGGCTGCGTCCATACTGTGTCTACACGAGTCTATAATTATGATGTATTATGAAATCATTCCTTTATCAGAATAGTTAGTCCAATAGTTAAAGTTTTGATCTGAGTATGGGAATGCCTACCTCAGCGATGATATGATCTTATACATGTATTTTGTGTTGAAAATTGCAGGTTCTAACCAGGCTCTCCACGAGATAATCCTTGAAATGATAAAGTACTTCACCCTTCCTAGATGATATAAAACCCTTATCTATTACAGGCTTCACACTTTAGGGGCAATCTGTTACACTGAAATTTGTCACCATGACTATCTGCAGTTAATATGGCTCCATCAATAGTCATATTATCCTCCTTGTCAAGCCTTATACCTCTGCTCTCCATGTCAAACTTCAAAAAAGAGAGAAAGTCATTAAAATCATGTTTATCTCTGGGTACGCAGGTTCTCTCTACCTTGCCTGCGTGTACGCATCCCAAGCTCATTGTACCTGCGTACTTGTACGCTCTGTAAACCAAGGGATGGGTGCGTACTCCTGTAAAGGTCAAAAGGCGCGAGTTTCATCTTAAAAAAGTTACTTGTGGTCACTTCTAGAGCATTCTAGAAGAGTGTTGGACGTGTATTGAGCGCCTCCAGATGGTTCATACATCCCTATGATAGAGGAACTTATCCCATCAAGAGAGGAGCTACCCCATCCAAAAGAGGGAGTATCCCATTGATGTTGGAACTGAATAACTTCCTCTAAACACTATAAATACAGGCATTGGGCCAAAAGAGGGGAGGTTGAAAGCTGAACATTCCAAAGGGTAAATGCTGCTGGAATTAGGACTTCCTTTAGACTTGTGAGGAGAGATACCATCCTTTCTTGTTGCATATGGAAGTAAGTGAGCTTGTCAAAGTAGAGGAAATCTCTTGTTGGACCCTGGGAGGAGCTTGCACAACACCAAGGCTTAGGTTGTAATGGTTCCTTTTTTGTTTCCTTAATACAAATAAGTGCATTCTTCTCAATGATTTGTTGTTAATGAATTATTTCATGTACTCCTTGGTCTATGTGATGAATATGCTTTGTTTTATGAAATATTCAGGTGTTATGTAATCGTTTGCTTTGTTAGTGTATGCAGGTCTTAAAGTGAAGGAGGAGCTCATCTGGATCAGCGAGGCTAGACTGCTACAACAAGCGTTGGACCTAAGGTAAGATCGGAAAACACTTGGTCTCTCATAGAATAATGTGTATTTAGAGAAGTATTGCTCTTAATTGTCTTGTTTGTCACTAGAGAGTCTTAGACTCCTAGGGAGGTTAGTTTTGTTAGCAAAAATAACTCTTTCCGCATGACAGACCTTGAGCTCATATATCATGCAATGCACAGTTGGGGCCAGGTTGGAGGGATGAATTGAGCATTGAAACTGCATAGTGCACAAGGCTTGGGCTTGAGCATTGAAACTACATAGTGCACAATCCTAGGAGGTAGTAGCTGCACATTGTGCAATTTCAAGAAGCAAGATTGCATCTTGAGGGCTGAGACTGTGCAATATACAATTCAGGAAGGCCAGATGAGGCTATGTTATTGGGAATTTTCATAAATTTGGCGAAGAGTGGGATCAATGAAATTGATGTGAACAATGATAAGACTTGAATGTGATCTCACACTTTGAAATTTGATGACACAACATAGATCGTCTGGAATAATTAACACTTACTTCCATTAGTGCGACAACCTTTGCAAAAACTTACAACATGTGTGAAACTAAAGATACACTTTGTGATGATTGTGATGAAACTTGTGTGACAATGCTTAAAACTTTGGAAATGAGTTCGATGGATGTCTACATGGTAATATGAACTCTTTTTCACAAAGATAACCTCTTGAAACTACAAAAACAATATTATGTACATCATGTCACACTCAATATGAAAAAAGACAACAATTGCTATAGTGCAAACAACACTTGTGATATGTGAATGATAGTGAAAGTAGCACATGCCAAGGAAAAGATAACATGAAAACAACGATAATTAGAGTGACAGTTAGCAAAAATAATAGTCGAAAATATGAAATCAACACTTGTGAAAACAAAGGTGCGTGGAAGAAACAATTTGAAAAACTCACCGAAATGGAAGTACAAACATAACTAAAATGTGAGAAACTATTGTTGTTAGTGTGCACTAATTGTCGTCATGGATTGGACATCACAGAGAAACATTCTTGATTGAACGTGCTATCCTTACCCAAGATTTTGTAAAATAATGCACTCATGCACTTTTTATGGACTAAGCATGTGTGAGCAAGTGACTTCGACAATTCTAATCCAGGGAGGGAGCTCAAAAGCATCAGCTGACGAAGAAGTGACTATGGAAAGATTGATTGTGAGATCCACAATAGGCTTCAAAATTCAAGTGTATGAAAATATTTGGAGGGTGTTTTTCACAGTGAAAAGAGGGTTATGATGTCACTTCTTAAGTGTAAATCCTACAAATAAATGACAAAATAAAAAACATTTCCTTGGCTTACTGTTATGATGACATGGGATTGTACTGGTCAAATGATGCTATGAAGATCTCCTTATGGCACAAATTCAAAAGTGACATTCTATTGGTATGATGAGATGAAGGATCCATATGATCTATATTGCTACAACAAATTGTATCAACTCTGAGACCAAACTGTGTGTCTAAAGAAATAACAATTGATCTCCAAAAGGGTCTTCGACTGTAAAAGTGATGTGAGTAACAACCATATGAAATTGTAAAACAATGTTGACACTTGGTCATATATTCATTTATAAAAACAAAATATTAATCAAAGATGAACTATATCAACAAAATGAGTCCCATGCTGGATTTGTAATAAAAAAACTTAAAATAGTAAATCAATGATTAGGAAGAATTATCACATTGTTGTTACAAAGAAATAAAAAGGTGTTGACCACTAGCAAGCTGGTTTTTGATCACCACAATCATCCAATAGTGCCCCAAAGGCATTTTCACCGTTGGACCTTTTTTTAACATTTTATTATTCTTGTTATTATTTTTTTGGTTTTTTTCTTTTTATTTATTAATAAAAACTAAATAATTGGCAGCACATGAGTAACCTCCTTTGCCCCATCAACTTCAAGTTCTACACTTGCAATTGAGATAGTGTTGAAAAATTAATCCTTAGGGGTAGGTTTATGATATAACCTGAGACAATGTCCAATTACTAGAAAAGATACTTGAGAATTATCAATGGTTATCAATTTTATAGTCTCATTGTCAAATACTACATCTACCTCATAGGGTCCTAACCACCTATTTTGCAAATTGCCCTTAAAATACTTAAACCTAGAATAATAGAGTAAGACCCAGTCACCCATGTGAAACAACTTCTCTTTAATAAACTTGTCATGCCATTTAGCACACTACTACTACATAATATGTGTTTGTTGCACAACATCCAATCACTATTGGGACAGGGTCCCCTGGGGTCAATTTTGTAATAGTTTTTGTTATTTTTGTAAAATCTCCACATTTTTAGGAGTAGAGCAAGAAGGTCATAGGAGTCAAAGGGCTTTAGGAAGGTCAAAGTCCCTTAGTATGTAAGAAGTTACATTATTTTGTGGCTCGCCCACGGTTCACGAACCATGGTATTGTAATGAAAGAAGTTATATAAAGGAGTCATATCTAGTCATAGGAAGTAATTTCATGATTGAATATTTATGGATCCAGACCCCCTTAATCCAACAAATGGTTATGTTGTTGGGAATGGGATTTGTCTGAGGAATGTGTGATGCCAAATAAATGGTTCTTGACTAAGAATAAAATTGAGAAGTGGATAGGTTGGAAGCTACATGAATTTATAGCCCAGGAAAATAGGAATCCACATCTGTCGAAGGAAGAGTGGTTGAATAGATACCTATATACAAATGAACATGAAATTTTATTCTACTCTTTTCCATGTGAATTACAGCAGTGGTTATCCAAATTGGTAGACAGTCAAGGTACATGGAAGTTGGATAACCCTAGTGTATGTACTCCAGAGTTGGTAAGGCATCTAGAAGCTTCAGAAAAGAAGATCGTGAGGGTTTTCGATTACTGGATCGATAGCATTTTGGGTGGATTCATCACTGAGTTCATGATTGATACATCTATCAGTTATAGCAAAGCTGGACTCTAATTTCTCAAAGGACCAAGAGGTAAGTATTTGAAGTCCTTGAAAACTTGGATTAAAATGATATTGTGTAGGAAAAGGTTTATGCCATTGAATTAATGTTTAGAAGAAATTCAACAGGAGCTATGTGAAGTGGAAAGATGTTCAAAAGAGATCTAGATTTAGATGCTGAGTACATTCCTCTGTTGGGAGTGTCTGATAGTGATAAAGAAACTAGTGTTCTGAAGACACCTCTAGGTGCATTGTAGATGGTAAAGAAGGGTATCACGGGGATACCCCATCCATCCACTCCACCTCCGCCATCACCTCCACCTCCATCTCCACCTCCACTATTCAACATGGCTAACGCTATGAAGATTACCATATTCAAGGGTCTAGGGACAGAAGACCCTAAAAAATTCTAGTTTGTAGTAGATTCTTTGTGGAAGTCACAACAGATTACAGATGATGTTTTGAAGAAAGAAAAGTTGGTTACAACACTATAAGATAGAGCACTAAGTTGTTACATTAAGTATTTTTCAGCTCATCCAAATGCAACACTAGACGAAACAAAGAAAGCACTCAGTAATGAATTCAAGAAGCCCAACTCGCAAGCTCAGTCAATAATAGAGGTCAAAGAGATCCAGCAGGAGGTGAATGAGTCTGTGTGGGACTTTGATCAGAGATCGAGATTTCTACAGTAGTAGGCTAATATGCAAAATCGCAGATGACCAAAAAAAAGACCAGAAAATTGCTTCGTTACTGCCCCATTTGAGACCGACACTGTATAACATAAAATTGGGACACAGGGGGAGGCATTAGAGATTTCTATGAAATTAGAAGCCTCACCCATTCAAGATACAAATCTGGGAGTGCAGCAAATTTAGTCACAGTTGGCTAGCCTACATATGGAGTTACAGATCCTCAAGAAGGGAAAAGAAGTCTAGAATGAGGTCTGCATGGAAGTATGGTGTTTTAAATGTAAGGGTGAGGGTCATTATAAGGATCATTTCCCAGTGTACCATAATTATCGAGTTGGAGGGGGGTCTTGTCCCCTTGAAACCTGAGAACACCACTGGGCCAAGTATGGGAGTGGTACCATGATGCACTATTTTTCAGATTACGAGAAATCATAGGACAGATAATTTTCATCTGCTACAGAAGTTTATGTAGACTCTACAGTAGTTTCTTTGTAATTTTTGTAAATATGTGGGTCGTGACGAATGAAACTACCATAGTTACAAATTGACGATGGAAAAAATACCAACATATAGAGTACAAATAGAGGCTCGTCCTCAGCATCAAGGTACAATTGTGGCACATGGAGGATTTCAAGGTCAAGGAAGAGGACGAAGAGGAGGCGTTGGAAGAGGTCATGGCCAGATCATCTGTTATAATTATGGAGAACTAGGTCATTTTGCATGAGATTTTTAGAATCCAATGCACCCCTCATATCAGTATTGTTTCTAGTTTGATCATGTCATAGAATATTTCCCTATGCTCATCGAAAATATGAAATAAAAGAAGACTCGGACTCAGCAACCTCATCAAAACATCTAGATGATGAGATCTAAACCACATGAATAAGGTTCAAGTGTTAATATTGTCACGTGAAGCAGCATAGCTACTGGGAAGGATAAGTGGAAGAAACCAGAGGAAAATGTATAGGTTCGTAAGGCTGTTGATAAGGAGACTAGATTCAATGTAAATAATGTGAAGGAAATGTTTATGGAAGAAAAAAGGAGATGATCCAAGTGGCTCCAGAGACACAGACAGGACAAAGAGGGCTTATGAATGCTCAAAAATAAAAGTGTTTGAACTATGCTCAAACAAGGTTCATGTTAAATATCTTGTCATCGTGATCGCGGTGGTGCAAATGGTTCATCAATCCGAGTTTGGATTAGGAAGATAGAGGTAGTCAAAGTTGGGTTGACTTTTTGCTGACTCGACGAGATTAACAAACACACACTTTTAACTTTTCTATCAGATGGAATCTGGCCAACTCTAGCTAGATTCTGGGCAAAATTTTTGCCTTGTTAAAAAGACTCCTTCGGCCTATGTTCGAGAAATTTCAAAATTACATTATTATATATAAAGAAAAAATAATAAATAAAGGAGGTGGTGGCCCACCACCCCCCACCACACCACCACACCTCTCCACACCATCACATTAATGTATGTGAGGCTGGCAGGGATTGAACCCACCCAGCCCACGTGGGCTGGCCCCCACTGGGCGTCCCCATGGAACAACCATACACCAATACCATTAATACAACCCACTTAAACAATCAACGAACCACCACCTGACGAAAGTAATTGAGTTGGTGGAGATGGGGTGGGTGGGCCGCCCAAGGCAGGCCCAACCCAACCCTGTTTAAAAAAATAAAAATGTTATATAAAAAGAGGAGGCGGGGTTTGACCACCTGACCTCCTCCATATTAACTAGATCTGAAACCAACTCACCAAACGAACTTATTGATTTATCCACCCAACAAACTTATATAAACATTAATTTCACCAGCGCACCCAAGCAGATGAAGAACTAGGATAGGGCACACAAAACAATGCTAAATATCTTTTTATTAATTTTTAATGCAGGTGGAAACATGATTGAGCAAAATTTCTAGGAGGGTGAAATTTTCGCAGTGTCCAAATTGGGCAAAGTTTATGTCGATCTTACACCTCTCGGTGACACAAACCCGATGGCATAGTCAATTTCCTGATCTGAGTAACTAATTTGGAAAGGACCTAGAGGAGGGAATCTTTGAGGAATCTAAGGGAAATCTAAAAGATTCCTTCATCCCTAGATCATCACTTTCTCAGAATTCAGAAATTTGACACTCAATTCTGCACTACTCAACGCCACAAATTTGATGGTGCATTCAGATTTCCCATTTCCTTATTTCATTTTCAGCCACTTTTCTAAGTAGAGTACAGGTGTCAGCATTCATGTGCAAATAGTCATTTCCATGTGATTTGATGCTGTGAGATTGATGGTATGAACAACTTTAGCAACTTGACATCCTTTTCTTCAGATGGCCCCAGGATGTGAGGTATATGAAGTGTGTTCTTCTACTTCTTTTGCTATGCATTTTGCTGCACAGATCCCTATTTGATGTTTGATGTGGGATCTTGTCTCTTACTTGTTTTCATGATTCTTGCTTGATGTGATGCAGAATCATCTGTGTGATGTACTTTTTGTCAAGATTTGTCATGTTTTGTTCAAGATCTCTTTGTCATCATGTTGATGGGGATACTCATGTTGTCACCATGTATGTTTTCATTGATATCCTTTTTATGCCATGTTGGCGGGATTATCATCATGCATGAGTTTTGTGTCATACTGATAGGAGTCCTTTTGACTGAGAGTTCCTATAGTAGAACATCTCTTGGAGCCACTCCTGCGTGAGGTAATTTTCTTGGTATGATAGAAACATCACCTTGTATGTACATCATCACTATTGACAACACTTAATGCAGCAACCTACACCATCTAGACACTGGGGCCCGGAGATGTAGACCTCCTAAATGAACTCTGTTATCAATGGCTAATGTTTTTATGTTGCTGATGATTGATATGTTCCTCTTCTTTACAACATGCACTTGTATACATTTATGTTATTTCAAAAATGCAATCTAACACATCATGAAAGTAAAAGGTCTTGGAAGGGTCCTTTGTCACACCCGGACCTGGATCAAGTGGTATCAAACAAGTCTTTGCATGGATGTGAATTGCAGCATGAACAATGGAATGTGCAACAATAGAGGATAAAAAAGTGATGTACGAGACCATGCTCAAAATTTCCAAAAGAGTGTAAATAATGTATGAAATTGTACATAGAGAGACAGAGGAAAAGGATCGATTGCAGCTTCTTTTGTGAGCTAGAAAAGAGGCCCTGGAAGAACTGAAGCACAACAACCAAAATCTTCAAACAGAGAACGCTAAATTGAACATGCATCTACATGAAGAGAAAGAGGAGAAACATAGTTGGCTACGATAGCTGCAAGAGAAGGGAGGCTTTGGAAAAGTTGCAACATGACCCATCTGAGGTAAAATGTAATTCTCTGAATTCATGTATGTGTCTTGATGATGATTTCACTATTTTTGAAAATCATACCACAGGAATTGGCTGCAAACTGTTGAAGAGAATGGGGTATTAAGGAAAAGGCTTGGGTGTTAATGGCCAAGGCATTGACAACCCCATCAAAATAGAAGAATTACCCTGTTAGGAAGGGCTTGGGTATGTCAGAAAGGAAGTTGGGGAATGCGCCGAGATAGCTAGTGAACCACCAACAACAGATGATGAGAATCTATCATCAGTTCTTTCCAAATAGACAGAGGAGGTAAACGATGTTGATTTCCTTTCGGTTTCATCTTCACATAGTATGATTTCTGTTGGATATGTGGAGATCCCAATTATAGGGACAAACATGAGGCTCCTTACTAGGACGAGCCACAATGAGGAAAAAGAACTTGGTGCTAATAACCAAGGCATAACTCAACCATTGGAGGTGATGTAGAGACCTCATTTTGCAAGCTTGAGATACACCGAGGGAGAATGCTCGAAGGTGTCAAATTATTCTGAGACATTGTCAAAATTTTCAAGGAAAGAGAATGATGGGAACACATCCCCATCATTCCATGGCAGTTTCCATTGCAGGGAAAGAGCTAAGGCAAGCTCTCATCACCATACTTACACCAGAGATGGCAAGGAAAGGTATAACCACTCTCGACATTTGGATGTTCATTTCGATTATAATCATGTTTTTAATGATGAATGTAAAACATGGCATCAAAAAACATGTACCTTTTGTGGATTACATAACCATACATTTTCTAATTGTTGGAAAAGAATGGCAACACACAAAAGGATGAGGCATGAATGACCCTCTCAATAGTGGGAAAAGAAACATGTTAAGAATATCTAGAGGAAGAAGACCTATTGTAATCATTATGACAGAAGTGGCCATCAAAGAGCCACTTGTTTGATGCTCCATCCAGAGCAGCGCCTTAAAGACAAAGTGTCGGTGCATGAACCACATGAAAAAGTTGTTCGACAAGAAAAATCATCATAGGGTGATGACCCATTCACCTTTATAAGTGAAAAATGGTTCCTATATATCTTAGCATTTCATGGTCATACTTTTGTAAATCATTTGTTGCATTTTAAAATGTAAAAGTGATGACGTGTTTTGCATCACTTGTTCAGCAACAATGATGTCTGGTCTTATTTTGAGTAGTGTGATAAACTGTGAAAGTGATGTCATGTTTCCATCACTTGTCAAGACAATAGTGTTTGGCCCTATGATTGTAAATCATGTGTTGTAGTGATGATGTGTTTTCCATCACTTGTTGAAGTAACAATGATATGCTAGCCTTGTTTTCATAGCTAGGGTATTGCACCCATCTTTTTGTAAACTTGACCACCGAGTATGTGTTATAAACTGGTGGCAAGTAAGGGATGCTTGGGTCATTAGTTGGTCATGAAATTCAAGAATGTAATTCACAAAACAATGTACTACAAGTTACAGAGGTTAAGGCTCCAAAAAACAAAGGTGAAGGAGATGGAAGCGAGACCTTTTAGGACGCTTGTGATGCAGACAGAATATAGAGAAGTTTTAGGGTATTTTTCACGCTTTTGGAGGACCAAAAGCTCCTTAGTGGGGAGGTTTGATCCAGGTGGCTCTAGAGACACACATAGGACAAAGAGGGCTTATGAATGCTAAAAAAATAAAAGTGTTTGGATTATGCTTGAACTAGGTTCATGTTAAAGAGCTTGTCGTCGCAATCGTGGTGGTGCAAATGGTTCGTCAATCCGAGTCTAGATGACAAAGATAGAGGTAGTCAAAGTTGGGATGACTTTTTGCTGACTGGGCAGGATTGACAAAGACACAATTTGAACTTTTTCGGTAGATGGAATCTGGCCAACTCTGGCCAGATTCCGGGAAAAAATGTCGCCTTGTTAAAAAGACTCCTTCGGCCTATGTTCGAGAAATTTCAAAATTACATTATCTATATATCTATTATTATATAATATATATAGATATATATATAGATATATTATATATATATATATATATATATATATATTATATATATAATATCTATAGATATATATATATATAATAAATAAAAGGAGGTGGTGGAGCACCACCCCCACCCACCCCATTCTTCTCCACCCCCCATCACATTAACCGTATGTGAGACCGATGGGATTGAACCTACCTGGCCCACGTGGGCCGGCGCCCACAGGGTGGCCATACACCAATACCATTAATACAACCCACTTAAACAAACAACGAACCACCGCCTTAAGAAAGTAATGGATTCGACGAAGATGGGGTGGGCGAGTCACCCAAGGTAGGCCTAGCCTGACCCTATTTAAAAAAAAAAAAAAAAAAAAAAAAAAAAAAAAAAAAGATTTTGTTATATAAAAAGAGGAGGAGGAAAGGTTTGACCAACTGAACTCCTCCATATTAACCGGATCTAAAACCAACTCACCAAACGACCTAATTGATTTATTCGCCCAACAATTAAAAATTCATTTGACCAATGTACCCAAGCAGATGGAGGAACCAAGAGAAGGCATGGGAAACGAGGCAGAATATTTTTTTATTAATTTTTAATGTAGGGGGAACCATGATTGAGCAAAATTTCCAGGAGGGTGAAATTTTCACAGTGTCCAAATTAGACAAATTTATGTCGATCTTATACCTCTCTGTGACACAAACCCGATGGCACAATCAATTTCTTGATCTGAGAAACCAATTTACAGAGGACCCGGAGGAAGGAATCTTTGACGAATCTAAGGGGAATCTAAAAGATTCCTTGAGCCCCAGATTCTCACTTTCTCAGAATTCAGAAATTTGACAGTCGATTCTACACTACTCAACACCACAAATATGATGGTGCATTTAGATTTTCCATTTGGTCATTTCATCTTTTGGCCACTTTTCTAAGTGAAGTGCAAGTGTTAGCATTCATGTGTGAACAATCATTTCCATGCGATTCGATGCCATGAGATCGATGGTAAGAATAACTTCAGCACCCTAACATCCTTTTCTTAAGATGGCCCTAGGATGTGAGGTATATGTTGTGTGTTCATGTACTTCTTTTGCTATGCATTGTGCTTCATAGATCCCTCTTTGATGTTTGATGTAGGATCTTTTCTCTTACTTTTTTCATGATTCATGCTTGATGTGATGCGGAATCATCTGTGTGATGTACTTGTTGTCATGATTCATCATGTTTTGTTAGAGATCCCTTTGTCATAATGTTGATGGGGATACTCATCTTGTCACCATGTATATTTGCATTGAGATCCTTTTTATGCGATGTTGGCGAGATGATCATCATGCATCAGTTTTTTGTCCTACTGATAAGAGTCCTTTTGACTGAGAGTTCTTGTAGCAGAACATCTCTTGGAGCCATTCTTGTATGAGGGCATTTTCCTTGTATGATAGCCACATCACCTCGTATGTACATCATCACTATTGACAACACTTAATGCAGTGGCCTACAACATGTTGACACTGGGGCTCAGAGACATAGTCCCTCCTGGACAAACTATGTTATCAATGACTTATGTTTCTATGTTGCTGATGATTGACATGTTCCTATTCTTTACAGCATGCACATGTATTCATTTATGTTCTTTTAAAAATGCAATATAACACATCAAGAAAGTAAAAGTTCTTGGAAGGGTCCTTTGTCACACCCAAACCTAGATTAGGAGCTTCATGGATGAAGGGGATTCTACATCAAGGACTCAAGGCACAGGAAAGCCTGAAGACACCAGTACTGTGTAGGAGGCAGGCCCCTTAGTACTAGTGTCATTTTTAAAAACATACATGAATCTCCTAAAGGATATGAAGGTAGTTGAAGGACTTCAAGAAATGATAAATAACTGCACTGGCAAGAATAATCCACTGCTGAAATAGCGCGCAGAGCATAAGGTGGGAAAAACTAAGAAAAGCACTGGTCATGAAATGGAATTGACTTCCCAGATTGGAGAATTCAAAATGGACTAGGTAATTCTTCATTTTGGGTCTAATGCAAATGTTCTACCGATGCAAACCTGGGAAAGGTTGGGAAGTTCAATGCTAAAATGGTCCCCGATCCAACTGAGAATGGTGAATCAATAGAATATTATTCCTATGGGTCGTCTACATGGAGTGACTGTGGATATTGAGGGGGTGCGCGCCATAGCCAATTTTGAAGTGATCGAACTAATGGACGATAGTAACCCATATCTAGCACTGCTTGGAATTGATTGGGCATTTGATATGAATGCAATAATCAACCTTAAGAAGCACAATATGATGTTTGAAAAGATAGAACTAAGGGTTATTGCCCCATTGGATCTAGTCGGGGGTGTGTGATATACTGAACAAGTCCACATTATGATGAGGAAGACAATATTGAGTAGATCTATAAGCTAACTACATGGGATGAAGATTGGATCAACCCTAAAGCAGATGGGTGAATTACATGGGAAAAGGATAGCTCCTACAATTCAAATTCAGACAAGGAGCTTGAACACTGGAAAAATAGGCTGCATGAGGTATCGTCATTGCGATGCAACAAGCTTACAAAGTCACTCCAATGTATATCCATTGAGATACACAACTTACCGCATTATGATGGTTTAGAAAATGTCAATTTATTTCTAGATAAATTCAAAAGAGATGTACTGGAGGACCATTGGTTCCAAGCATTAGACATCGTGTTACGAGCTATGCTTGTCAGATGGTGGGGTATGCATAAGAACATCTTTGCCAACTAGAATGAATATCAGTGGATGATGAAGCTATAGTTTGGGTACGCCAATAAACATATTATGAATAAATATACAGGGAAGGAATATCTGCGTGAGCATCTATCTTGATGGACAAAATCATGGGGAGAAGAACCACAGTTGTAATGGGTTCATATATTTTTCTACACTTTGGATATAATTCCGATGAACTAGTATCTGGAAAGGGAGTTGCAACATGGAATCGCGGAATGGGATATTATGAAAGAAATTTTTCTATTAACTTTTAGCTCTGAATATGGATTTGAATCTATTGATGAAGCAGTACAAGATATCAAAGCTATAATATTCAGAATGCCTAAAGAACCTATTGCATGGGTATAACCAGATTGGAGTACACAACTGTGCCATGTGCTTGAATGCTGTAATGTGACCACTGAGGAATGTGAGGAAGATCCTAAAACATCAATATTATTGAGTTGGAAGGAAAACACGAAGCCGCAGGGCCTAAGGCGGAAGTCCCTGATATGTCACAACCTTTGAAGACCAAGAAGGTAAATGTTGGATCAGAAGCGCAGTCGAAGTTTGAAAACATAGGCAACTATTGGGACGAAGATACTGTGGACAAGATCGTGTAGTTATGATCCAAAATGGATTTTGGATAGACTCCTAAGTCTAAGTGTTCCTCATAGAGGAAAAATGAAAGTACAAGGAAGTTCCTGGAAATAGCCCCATTGCAGAGATCTTCTCGTCCTGAATCTGCTGCAACTTGAATGGGAAAAAATGGACTTAGGATGCAAAAGTTATCACAGAAAGAAAATGCCTTTGTTCTTTGGAAAAAGAGGTGAATCTTCAAAAAGATGGCCTAAAAGGCTTTATGAATAAAATCACAATCGAAGGAGGTCCAAGGAGGACTTAAGCGGAAAGGGGAAGCACCCCCGATTACCTATCCATGGCATATTGGGTCGAAGGTGGGCATAGGCATATAACATAAGGAAAGGACTGGGTCGAGCGATATTTTGATTGCCGATATCAACATATCACAATTAGAGATGCCACAAGGCAAAGGCGGGACCTCGGGCTGAGCGATACTGCAATCGCCAATATCGGCATCGGCATAGGCCGTGCCATATGGAAAGAACTTGGGACTTTGTGATATGCGAATGTGACATGTCGCATCACAACAATACAAAGGGAATGCACCGATGTAATGTGGTCGGACCCAAAAGGGTTTATAAAGGTAGCTAGATATTATTTGAAGTCCGCCATAGAGTGTTTTCATTTGGATTTCGGTGTTTTAATGTATTTTTACAAATACAAAGGAACACATGACTGACCAATCCTGCGATAGTGATATAATGCCTAATGGCGGACCCAATAGGGTTATAGGGGCGATTTAATGGATTTTTAGGTCCGGAAATCACGCCCAATAATGTATTTTTCAGAAGTTCTCTGTGTAATGGGATTTTCCCAATTTTTGGGTTTTTGTCAGAGAAACATCCATGATCCCTTTGTAACAGCTCCTAATCATCATGCCACACTACAAGCAGGAAGTAATGATGCATTCTACAACCACAGATCCATAGAGCCAGGTGACGAGTCTAACTGTTATAGACATTTTTGGGCACTTCAACCCCAATCATAAATGTCCATAAACCGAGGGCTCCTAAGTCCCTAAAAATGTTGCTTCACTGCCTAAAGGAACAAGGTTAGCTGATTACATCATCTCCCAGAAGTTCTCCACTGAAAATCGCTCATAAATGGTCAAAACTGGACCATACTGAAAGCCTAGTGCAGAGGGTGCGATGCATATCACCTTCCCAGTGTACAAGGTGCGATGCATACTGAATTTCTCCTTTGTAGGGTGCGATGGTCGGGAATGGACAAATGGCAGGCACAATAATGCGAGGTGGAAGATCATGGAATCTTTCAGAAGCTTCCCCTCTAATACTTGCCTCTCTGTTTTCGACCAGGGATGAGTCAGAGGTCATCATTCTCCAAGTGGAAGCAGGAACCATCAGAGAGAAGACACTAATCAAGATCCCAGAAGATGGCTCACCTCTCTATAATCATCTATATATGGATCCCTCATCACATAGATCCAGAGGCTGGAATTTTGTATCTTATAGAGA
>APFE030713981.1:0-10522 GCA_000404065.3 Pinus taeda
AATAAATATTTTGATTTAAAAATTTAATGTAAAGTTATGTAATATAGGGTTTTTATTTGTTTTACTATTATAAAAACATTTTAAAAATTATATTTACCCAACTTTATTATTATTTTTAAAAATGTTGGTTTTTTTTATATTAATTAAATTTATCAAATAATTTTTTTTTTTATAATATTAAAATAAAAAAACTAGGTTAAATAACACAAATCAAGATTTCACCACAAAATTTTCCAATGGATTTCAGCACCCAAAACTCCAAAAAGTTGCACTAAAGGAAACTCCTTTAGTTTCAAGTTGTCTTTAGTGCGGCTTTTTGGAGGCTTTTCCCTTGGATTATTACAATATAATTTCTGTGAAATCCGGCAAGAATTCACTGAAATCACATGTTTGATGGTTGATAAATCCATATATACAGTCAAAAAACTAGTTTAAATAACAAAAATCAAGATTTCATCACAAATGCCTCCATAGGATTCTAGCACGAGAAAATCCAAAAAAGTCGCACTAAAGAAAACTCCTTTAGTTTCGAGTTGTTTTTAGTGTGACTTCTTGGAAGCTTTTCCAGTGGATTATTCTCATCTAATTTCTCTAAAATCAGACAGGAATTCATTGAAATCATAAGTTTGACGGGTAACCCTTGCACAATAGAAGTTCCCTAAGGGTTTTTGAGGGTGTTGAATCCATATATAAAGTTAAAAACTAGTTTAAATAACACAAATCAAGCTTTCACCACAAACTTTTCCACCAGATTCTAGCACTGGAAACTCCAAAAAGTCGCACTAAAGAGAACTCCTTTAGCTACAAGTTATCTTTAATGCGACTTTTTCGAAGCTTTTCTCGTGGATTATTCGAGTCTAATTTCTCAAAAATTTGACAAGAACTCATTGAAATCACAAGTTTGATGTGTAACCCTCAAGAATAGAAGCGCCCTAGGGGTTTTGTGAGATTGTTGAATCCATATATAAAGTAAAAAAAACCTGGTTTAAATAATACAAATTAAGGTTTCACCACAAATTTTACCACTAGATTTTGACACGAGAAACTCTGAAAAGTCGCACTAAAGAAAACTCCTTTAGTTTTGAGTTGTCCTTAGTGCGACTTTTTGGACTCGTGGATTATTCTTGCCTAACTTATCTAAATTCTGTCATGAATTCATTGAAGTCACAAGTTTGAAGCATAACCGCCTCACAATACAAGTTCCCTTGGTGTTTTTCACGGTGTTGAATCCATATATACTGTAAAAAAACTAGTTTAAATAAAGCAAATCAAGGTTTCACCACATATTTTACCACCAGATTCTCGCACTGGAAACTCCAAAAAGCCGCACTAAAGACAACTCCTTTAGTTTCTAGTTGTTTTTAGTCTGACTTTTTGGAAGCTTTTCAGGTGGATTATTCTGGTCTAATTTCTCTAAAATCCGACATGAATTGAATGAAACCACAAGTTTGATGGTTAACCCCTAACCATCAAACTTGTGGTTAGGGGTTTTGCTGATCCATATATACAGTAAAAAAAGTAGTTTAAATAACATAAATGAAGATTTCACAACAATTTTTTCCACCACATTCTGGCATCGGAAACTCCAAACAATCAAATTAAAGACAACTCATCTAGTTTCGAGCTGTCTTTAGTGTGAATTTTTGGAAGCTTTTAGGGTTGATTATTCTGGACTAATTTCTCTTAAATCTGGCTCAAATTCATTGAAATCACAAGTTTGATGGGTAACCCCTAAACAAGAGAAGTGCCCTAGGGGTTTCTCAATGTTAAACACACATGGACAACAAGAGAGATATGAAAGATAAAACATGCAATACAATTTTTATTGACCAATGATATACATTTATAGTACATTATGTGACCGTTGGGATTCACATCCCAAGGTCTCTTGGACTACTTATTCTATTCAGTTTCCACACTAACCCATTTAGGATTAGGTGTCCAATATTCCCCCCCTTAATCCGAAGGGTTATGTATGGGTCCAAGAAGAGAGCTATAATAGAAAATCTGCAAAAATGCATGGCAACACTAGGTTGAATGTGCTCTATGAAATGTTGGTATAAAGGGCGGTGGTTTAAGGATGGCCACCAACACTGGAACGCTTAGTGGAGTTCTCAGAACTCTTCCAAAATTGGCAAGAAGCTGGAATCTTCTGCTAGAGGAAGTGATCCTATTGTTTTGAAGAGGGAAACATTCAACAAATAAAGGGAGGTCTCACCCCACATGAAAGGGAAAACTTCAACCTGAAAAGGGAAGTCTCAACTCTGGAATGCTTAATGCAATTCTTGAAACTCTTCCAAAACTGGCAAGAAGCTCGAGTCTTTTGCTAGAGGAAGTGTTCTCAATTTTGTTTCTGGAACTCTTCCAAAACTGGCACGAAGCCGAAGTCTTCTGCTAGAGGAAGTGTTCCAGATTGCCAACCGAAGGCATGTTCACGAGCATCTTTGTCTTTGGCTACAACTCTGAAACTGGTGTGGCAGATTGTGGCTCAGGCTTGCTTGATGTGATTTTGAAGCTTGTAGATGACCATCATTCCCCCCCTTGTCATATACAAGGTGAGATGATGCAGAAAACTCAACTGCAAGACTGTTCAACACTTTGGAACAAGTTCTGACATGTGATTAGAATATCTTCTTGGTTGTTGATGCCCATTGCCAAGAAGCGATCCATCCAAGATGAATCTTTGTTCTTGCAGGACATTTGCTTATGAAGCATCTATGTGAAGAATGGCTAGTTTTATGACAATGCTTACATGGATAAAGATCAAAACAATGATCTTTTAGATGGCCAACTCGATCTCAGTGTTGGAATTTCACGATCTGTTGTTGTTGTTGCTGTGGAAGAGGAGCAGAGTCTGGAAGACCTGGAGGTGAACTTTCATGAGGAGCAGGTGAACTGTCATGAATAAATCCAACAATCTGAAAATGAATGGGCTTTGAGTAGTCTGGAATATGAAAGGACAAGTCCTTGTCATATCCAAGACCAGTTCTGTGCTTGTTGTGGAAAAGATGTTCCCAAGGTCTGATGATGGGCTTGGGAAGTGCAGACTGAGTTTCTGCATCTGTATGTACAACTGTTGCTTTATTTGGTATTAAATCTGAACCAACTGTAACATTATTGTCTCACTGTTTATGGGAGTCTGTTTCAATTTTCTGAACAGAAGCAGGTTCAGAATGATGACTCCACTGTTGTAATTCTTCTCGCTGGAATTGAGATTCAAGCTGTAAAAAATCAATCTTTTCATGTAAATCTTGTAAACAACTATGAATATCGGTGATAAAATCTTTGCTGATTTTGACTGTATTATCTATAGTAGAGAGTATTAGATTGTCCAGTAACTCTAATATTTCATCAATTGGAACCATTTTTCTTCAGCAAATTTTTACTCCCTTTTGTGAAATGACTTTGTTGTCCAACAAATATCTTGGTCCAAATATGCTCTTGTAGAGCTTTCAAAACCTTTAAAAGAATTCTAGCTCTCCTCTGCGAGGATCTCAAAACAATATCACTAAAGACAATAAAGACTCCAAACAATATCGCTATCAATTACTATTGTTACTCAACACTCTAATTGTTTGAGACGCATGGAAAGTCGATAAGCATAAAATGATTCGCCTAAGGAAATGGTTATTGAAAAGGCAATACCCTTGACTGAGCTCTAAAAGCCGAACTTTGACCCCCAAAACAAAAGATGGATTGCTTCCAAATGTTGTGCTGCTCCCAAATGCTGGAGTAGATGCAGCACCAAGTGCTAGAGTCGATTGACCAAAAGCTGTAGTGCTCCCAAAACCAAAGGAAGGAGTAGTGGAGGTAATTCTGTCACTTTGATGCAACCTCGAAGATCTAAGTACTCGAGAGTGGTAATGTTTCCTAGGGTTTTGTGGAAGATGCTCAAGTTGCGCGTCCCCGAGCAGAGCATAGTGAATGAATCTCAGCTGATCTTCATAATAATCTACTGAATCAATAACTTAATTTCTTGCTACTGTTAGAGGTACGCCTGGACAGGTTCCTAATTCAAAGCTTCTTCTTGGAGGAAGATCTAGAGATTATAAATCGGCTTCACATATAGGATCGAGACCTGTGGGCTGATCTCGGCTTCCATTTTTGAGAACATAATGGGTTAAAGGCCGGTGTTGTAATCCGGGTTTCAGGTTTTGATACTAGGCCCTATTTGACACCATTAGACGATTTTATGTTCGTTCGGACATTCGTACCTGTTTGAACGCCCGTCGATTCGTCTGAAATGGCTGAGAATGTACCAGACGAAGCTTTCAGCAGCGGCGAAGTCAATGGCAGTGATGGGGAAACCCCAACCTTAAATCAAGAGAAGAAGCATGCATCAATGCTCAAACACCTCGCAGATATCAATAATGCCCGTCTTCAGCAATCCCAATCATGTAAAATCGAAACCCTCTCTGCACATGTATTTGAATCGGTTGATTTTTTTCTCAAAGGTTTCTCCGAGATCAAATAGAAAATCCATAAACGGATAGATGAATTTCACGAAGAAACAAGCTCTCAAGGAAAAACCCTTCTCAAATCGTGTTTAGAAACCTTAGCTTTAGATATCAATGGCCTTGAAAATATGGTTGCTGTGAATTCATATTTCTTGCCCTCATATGAAGTACGAAGTGCACAGAATGCCACTGCAGAGCTGAAGGAGCAGTTGGATAATTTGAATTCTCAGCTTCTACCGAAAAAGAAATTTACTTTCAAAAACAAGGTCACTAAAAAGAACCCTGAAGCCATTCAAAAGCCTGAAAGTGCAGTAAGAAAAGTGAATGATAATAATGTTGTCACTCTCCGAAAAGACAACTATTGTGCTCCTGGTTTCCGAAACAGGGAAGGAATGGTTCTCGTTAATGATCTGGATGCTCTAAAGATGGGGATTTTGCACTATCAGACTCAGTGAATTGTAAAATTTATCTTCGGGGTTGGTTGAGGGCACTGTTTATTCATAGAGTGAACGGCTACCAGGTGTTTGTACGGCCCGTTATGGGTTTTGTACTTATAGAATCAGTGGAGAATTGCGTGTTCATTCTTGCATCTCATCAGATTAGGATCCACCAGACTACAAATACAGACGTTTATCTTAGGGTTCGTAGCAGATCGATAGTTGAGTATACCAACAGAGTCAGGTTTGCTCCTTATGCAATTTTTTTACCGAGGGAACAAGGAGGGGTTGCAACAGTCAGATCTTAAGGATGAAACTAGAATGTGGTCTAATGTTGATGACATTCGATGGTTGCGAGCTGTGTCATCACCCAAGTGGAGTGTTCTTCCAAAGGATGATCGGTTGCCTCTCGTAGACATTTCTAGTTTGAAGGTAGAGGAGAGCATTTATGGACAGAGAGCACAGGTAATGGCAGAGAATGAGACCGTACGTACAGAGAGGAGATTATGTTAGGACAGAGGCAGCGCTGGTGCGCCAGAGGGCGTTATGTCACGACAGAGGCAGTTTTGGCATTGTCAGGCAGAGGAATGTTTCATCGTTCAAGTGAATATGGTAGACAGAGTGCAGGTCTGTATAAAAGAATATGGTAGAAATAAATTGCACAGAAAGGCCATAAACAAATGGCTCAAATTAATTATGCAGGGCAGGAATACGCCTGCTCTGATACCATGTTAAACACAAATGGAGAGCAAGAGAGATATGAAAGATAAAACATGCAATACAATTTTTATTAACAAATGATATACATTTATAGTACATTATGTGACAGTTGGGATTCACATCCCAAGGTCTCCTGGACTACTTAGTCTATTCAGCTTCCACACTAACCCATCTAGGATTAGGTGCCCAACACTTAGTGATCTGAATCCATATATACAGTAAAAAAACTAGTTTAAATAACACAAATCAAGATTTCACCACAATTGTTTCGACCTAAAACTCCAAAAATTCGCACTAAAGACAACTCTTTTAGTTTCGAGTTGTCTTTAGTGTGACTTTTTGGAAGCTTTTTCAGTGGATTATTTCGGTCTAATCTCTCTAAAATTCGGCATGAATTCATTCAAATCACAAGGTTGATGGGTAACCAACATGAACGAAGATTTTTGTGAGTAAAGTTATTCAGAGATCTACTTGAATGGAGGCTTTTGTGTGTAGAGTTATCCAGAGATTTGCTATTACAGAAATTTTTAAATTACTAAAACATTTTGGAACTAGCTAGTATGGTTCATCTAATTGTGGTAAAAGTAAACCACATTAACTTGTTCTAAATTTCTAGACAATTTAAAAAAATATGTGATAGATCTGCAAAACAGATTTTTAAACCTCTATATTCTATAAGATGAAATACATGGTTTTAGCATCATGCCACAGCTCAAGTTCAAAATTCCAACTCAAATGTTATAGTCATTAAAATCAATTCAAGGTGAAGAAAACACAAAATCGTTCCTTCATATCAGTTTTTGTTTAGATTAACAAAGGCATGCCAAAACAAATGTAGTGGGGAAATAAAATAACTCACATTTTTCCTAGAGACGCTATAAACTGCTCCTCCCATCCTCTCCTAATATTCCATGATAGTTACTAATGTTATACTTTCAATAACTTCGAAAGGCAACTTTGAACAAGAAAAGCAAAAACCATTAATCACTTATAATTCGCTCCATATCGGGATTTTACTCATACTCCAGAACTAGGGAGACTCTTAGAAATTTGAATTAATGCAAGAAATGTACAAAATTTTGAGGAAAACAAGTGCGAAAACACAATAGATTGAAGGCAACAGAGTTGCGAGCCGACGGTGCCAAGTTTTGGTGAACAAGAATTTGAAGAATCGCACTTACTTTTCTTCTCTTTTCTTGAGATAGATAGGCATTAATCATCATCATCATCATCATCATCATATATATATTATAATATTATAATATATATTATAAATATATATATAATATTATAAATATATATAATTCTATTCATCATTTAAATTTCAATTTTATTATTATTTTGTTAGGTTTAAAAATTTTTTTAACCTATTTGATCTTCCTTATTAAAATAATAATACAAGTAATTTTTTTAAAATTCATTATACTACTATTGTTACTTTGAAATTTTTAATCAAAACTAGTTGTTATATTCTAATGCCTAGAAAGCATCTATCTTCGTATATTTAATCTTATGTCATGATATGTTTTTCATCTTGTCATGAAAATGAATCACACGAGATGGTTTGAACTGCGTGAGAAAAAGTTTTCGATGTGATTTTTACCTAATGATTTCAACAATTTCAATATTAATCAAAATATTTTTTTAATAATTTAGTTAAGATTCGGTATCTTTATGTTAGTTCTCCTTTTACCTCAAAATAATTTTGACTATATTCATTACTATAAATTTATTTTTATAAATATGAATATAAAGGTGTAATGTTAAGGGTGTCGAGTAGCGAGGTACTTAGCAATGAGAACTCTATCGCTTGAGCTAACCCTTCGGATTATTTATTATTTTAATAATTATTATTATTATAATTTATTTGATTTATCTAATTTATTTTAATTTATTAAATTATAAAAATATATAACAAATGAATTAATTTCTTTAGTACAATAAAATCTATTCCAAAACAATTGTTTATATATGTAACATACTAAAACCAAAAGTAGAAAAATGACACCATGCAAATAAAACAAAGCAAAATAAATTTACTTGACAATAAACATGTAGCTCCACCTCGCTACCATAATTTTGAAGCAAATTTCATTAAAGGAATTATTTAATCAAATTTTCAATGTGGAACTTATACATGATAAAAATTGGAGGGTGGTAGAGTATGTATGCCTTCGTTGTCCCATAAAGAAGGGGGTCTCATTTACCAATTTGGTGTCTAGCTTGGTCGTGACCTGAAAATTGGATAATAATAACAATAATAATACATAGATCTTGGCAAAGCGATATACTTTATACATATGAACATTAACCATTAACCAGATCATTCAATATGCTAGGATTCGTATAGAAGCTTTTCGAATTGTTTCCACCCACAGTTGCGAGTCATCGAGTGAGTACATTGGAGTCACTCCCACCATCGATGATATAGTTCTTTATCTAATGGTGGTTTTTAAACCTTAGGAGGTTAGGGTAACTGAACCCTACCCCATCCGCCACTCAATCGCTCATTTGAAACTGCATCCCTCACGAGCCAAGCTCAGAAAACTCTAATGTTATAGGCTAGGTCTGAGAGTTTCAAGCATCAAAATCTCTTTTTCACGTATGTTAACAACGGTCATTGTTAAATCCTTTGATTGTGTTAAGTTTCGCAGCGTATAGATGAATTTCTTGGCTAAGTATTATGTGCTACGGTTCGAGCAAAACCATGGTCACCTGAGCCATATTCCATGTCTTTTCATCTATGGTTTAGAATGTAAGAGAGAAGGTTTATACTTTCTAAGAGGATGTTTCCTTAATTTACTGCTAGAATCCCTCAGGTAAATGTTGCTTGCAGCAAGGTGAAAATAAATAAATAATCCATTAATCCATTGAAGGGTCGATGAGATTGTATTTTATTGGGATGATATATTCTTATGCCCCAACATTTGGAGTGAGAGATAGTTTGTTAATGGGGCTTCTATATTAGCTCTTGATGGGGACACAATATTATCCCTCGCTCGATGGGGAGCTTATATTTCAGCTCGCATTCGTTGTGACATGAGAATGTACCCTTGAAAAATTGATGGATTCAAGTGTAAATAAAAAATAAAAAGAAATGAGTGCCAAGACACCCCTGCGATTGAACCTACCTTGGCATTGATACTTGTAACCTACTGGATATAGTACTGGGATCAACACTGGGATCAAAACTTGGAGTACCGACCATTGTTTGCATTGAGTACTAGCCTAATTGAAGCATAGTTTCACCCCCTTACCTCATAGAGTATCATAACCATCTATATAGACTAATGAAGTAAATTGTGTTCAGTATGGAACCTAAATATCTTCTTTATCCAAAAGTATCACCTCATTGGACCCCACTTCATGATGTGGCAATGCCTCCTGTAATATTTGCACTACAAGGGGGGTCTACGGGGGACGACAGCCCCCAAAGCTAAAAATAGATGTAAAATTTCCTTGTAAACTATTGTAATTTCATAGTCAATTTGGGTAAACTTCAACCTGAAAAGGGAAGTCTCAACTATGGAATGCTTAATGCAATTCCTGAAACTCTTCCAAAACTGGCAAGAAGCTCGAGTCTTCTGCTACAGGAAGTGTTCTCAATTTTGTTCCTGGAACTCTTCCAAAACTGGCACGAAGCTGAAGTCTTCTGCTAGAGGAAGTGTCCAAGATTTCCAACTGAAGGCATGTTCACGGGCATATTTGTCTTTTGCTACAACTCTGAAACTGGTGTGGCAGATTGTGGTTCAGGCTTGCTTGATGTGATTTTGAAGCTTGTAGATGACCATCATTCCCCCCCTTGTCATATACAAGGTGAGATGATGGAGAAAACTCAACTGCAAGACTGTTCAACACTTTGGAACAAGTTCTGACATGTGATTGGAATATCTTCTTGGCTGGCTGTTGATGCCCATTGCCAAGAAGCGATCCATCCAATATGAATCTTTGTTCTTGCAGGACGTTTGCTTATGAAGCATCTATGTGAAGAATGGCTAGTTTTATGACCATGCTTACATGGATAAAGATCAAAACAATGATCTTTTAGATGGCCAACTCGATCACAGTGTTGGAATTTCACGATCTGTTGTTGTTGTTGCTGTGGAAGAGGAGCAGAGTCTGGAAGACCTGGAGGTGAACTGTCATGAGGAGCAGGTGAACTGTCATGAATAAATCCAGCACTCTAAAACTGAATGGGATTTGAGTAGTCTGGAATATGAAAGGACAAGTCCTTGTCATATCCAATACCAGTTCTGTGCTTGTTGTGGAAAAGTTGTTCCCAAGGTCTGATGATGGGCTTGGGAAGTGCAGACTGAGTTTCTGCATCTGCATGTACAACTGTTTCTTTATTTGGTATTAAATCTGAACCAACTGTAACATTATTGTCTCACTGTTTATGGGAGTCTATTTCAATTTTCTGAACAGAAGCAGGTTCAGAATGATGAATCCACTATTGTAATTCTTCTCGCTGGAATTGAGATTCAAGCTGTAAAAAATCAATCTTTTCATGTAAATCTTGTAAACAACTATGAATATCGGTGATAAAATCTTTGCTAATTTTGACTGTATTATCTATAGTAGAGAGTATTAGATTGTCTAGTAACTCTAATATTTCACCAATTGGAACCATTTTTCTTCAGCAAATTTTTACTCCCTTTTGTGAAATGACTTTTTTGTCCAACAAATATCTTGGCCCAAATATGCTCTTGTAGAGCTTTCAAAAACTTTAAAAGAATTCTAGCTCTCCTCTGCGAGGATCTCAAAACAATATCACTAAAGACAATAAAGACTCCAAACAATATCGCTATCAATTACTATTGTTGCTCAACACTCTAATTGTTTGAGATGCATGGAAAGTCGATAAGCATAAAATGATTCGCCTAAGGAAATGGTTATTGAAAAGGCAAT
>APFE030713983.1:0-12139 GCA_000404065.3 Pinus taeda
TGTGACTAAAAAAAAAAAATCAACACTTGACAGAAAAATAAATTTTTGTATTTAAGCTTCTCTAATCCATAATGAATTAAGAAAATTCTTTCGGTAGAAATCACATAAAATAAATTTTTAGTCGACGTGTTTCGAACCAACAAGTGTGGTTCATCATCACAATAAAAATAAGACATGTTTTGCATATAGATATGATTAAAAAATACATAATGCACTCTTTGGGATATGATTAAACAAAAAAGTTGAAAAAATAATAATATTTATGAAATTTGTATGACTTTTATTTTTAAAGATGAAAACATTTGAAGCTTTTTCAATTTCCAAAAATGATGGTTCACGTACGAATTTAAGTTACGGCAAAAAAAATAAAACAACTTTAACATAAAATATTCAGAATACAAATAAATTAAATTGTTTAATAAATAAATTAAACAACAAAGAAAAAAGTAAAAAACATTTAAAAAAAAATTGAAAAAAATTAAACCATTATAAACTATTAATGAAATAAACATTTAAAGAAAATGGAAGATATATTTAAGTTAATATAAGAATTATTATTAGATAAACACAATTACAAGAATAATAATAAAAACTAAATTATAGTCAAAATTGTTTTCCAAAAATCGAAAAAAAATAATATAATATTAATACAAGACTTAAATCTAAGTATTAATAAGTAATTAATATACACTATGTAATTTATAGTTTATTATTTTTTCCTTTAGATATTATATATTAAGTATGTTTTTATAAGTTTATTTTCATATTTTCCTTAATTTGAAGAATACTATTTTTGTACTATAATTTTCTAATATATTTATTTTTTATGGCTTTTTTTATTTTTTATAATTATTTAATCTTATTTATAATTTGTATTTTTTATATAATTTGTATATTATTTTTATTATTTATTTATGTTAATTATTTTTAATTTTATTATTTTATTAGTTTGTTTTAATTTTATTTTGCTTTTTTACCTTTTCTCGATTTTGGGTGGGTGAACAGACTGATACATGGACTGGCTCTTGAATGGAAATAATTTTAGATTATACGCATGCTTAGAGATATAACGACGACTAAGACGAGTGGTGAGGACTGACTAGAAGTATCGAGAATGTGTCGTTTCATTATATATGGAAGTCAACCATTGTCTTAAATAATTTTAAGGAGGGTGAATGATTTTAGCATGACTTAGTATGCACAAACCCATTACTTGTGCATTTCCTTTGGTCCTAATGCCCTGTACTCGCACTAGTTTGGTGGGAGGTAAGTGCATAATGAGTATATTGTTTAGGTGACTTGCATGACGTTGTGGGATCTAGGAGAGAGGTGTTGGGGCTACTTAGGGAACAGGCTTGTAGCATAACACACAACTCATGCAGGGGCAATTTGAGCGACATTTCTAGGCCCAAGTCGTAATTCTTGAGCCTTTGTCAAAAATTTGGTAAGTGGAGGTTTCTCACCAAGTTTTAATTACCTTATACCTTTTGCTTTTGGTTAATGTCTATTGGTCTTGGTTCTGCCTCTCTACTGGGTAGATGCCTCTATGATTCATAGCCTAATTCTAGGCATTGGGAGAGGTGGTAGTGTGTGGCCATATTTCATAAGAGGCGCTGTAAAGAATTATTTCTTGAAAGGAGGTGGTAAATCGAGTCTTTCCGAGCATGTTGTTAGTGACTATAGCTACAAAGGGTGTGGGATAGTTGGTTATCCCTCTTGTGAGGGTGCTACCTAGAGGATTAACATCGTTGTGGGTCCCGTGGTGGCCAAATTGGGAGGTCAACCTATTTCGTTGGTCTTCTTGTGGGGGATAGTGTCAACAGGAGTCATAGTTGGTGGGGTAGAAGTAGTCATGGCCATGGTGTGAGGTGGGGGGTTGAGCACCCTCTCAAGTGTTGGAATTGTGGTAGGTGGCTGAGTGGCGTGGTTTGAAAGACCAGGGCTCTCATAATTCCTAGTGTAGATACTACACGACATTTATGATCTGCCAGAGGGTTTGTGCCCGACGGGGTGTTTGCCACAGGGGTTTGGCCAGGGGGCAAGCTAACCAAACGGGGGGAATGATGATGTGGAGGGGACTGCGGATGAGGAGGCCAAGGTCACTTACAATCGTGCCCAATCACCAAGTCAGGTGGTGTAATCACCCTCGCTTGCTAACCAATTGTGGGGTATTGTAGCGAGTCTTAATGTCATGCATGAATAGTGGTATGAAGACTACAATGAAATCATTGTATATATAAATGATGTTTAATTCATCAAAGGGGAAATTTCAGATCACTTTGTCTCTGTGTATCGAAGCCAACGCAGAACCAGTGAGCAGCTTGATGAAATAAAAGCACGACTGGCTCACATCGACTTCCATGTGCATGAAGGTCATGGCCACCTTGCAAGCCAAGGTGTTTCTCATGCACCAAATCCTCCTTTGTAAATGTCATCTGCCTAATGTTTTTTGCTTTTTTTTTTTTAGTTTTTTGGAATGTATGGCTTTTTTGCCTTTGGAGTTTATATGAAACATGGTAATATATTCTATGTTTTTTTCCACTCTCGTGGCTACCAAATCTGGTCGAAATGAAGTCGAGAGAGAAGAGATGATCGTACTGCAAGATGTATATTTTCAATGAGTTAATGAAAGTTTTTTAACTGACAAAAAATAAATAAATCATTTTTTGTTTGAATTTAATGTTTTTATATGTTATTTTTGGTTATTTTTGTTTTCTTATTTTTAATTTTTAATTTGTTAATCTTGGAATGCAAACTTTATGATTCATGATTTATGCATACCTCCCAGATACATCACACAACTGTTTAATGTTGAATTGTTTATTTATTATTTAAGATGTTTTTAATGTTTAATTTTGTTATATATTTTATTTTTCTACTATTATTAGTTTTAAACTTTTTTTTGTTTCATTTAATGTTTAGTTTTTTTTTGCTGATATATTATATTAAATAAATATATATATATATATATATATATATATAAATATATATTATATATATATAGATATATATATAATTTAATTTTTTGTTGCGGGGTTGTGTCATGCTGAGTAGCCAACTTGACACAGTATGTGTCTATTTGATAGGTTGATTTTTTTAAGTTTATTTACAATAGGTCGAGACCACCTCCACTATGTGTCAATTTGATGGTTGATCTTTAAGTTTTCATTGCAATGCGTCAAGTTTGCCCCCATTGTGTGTGAATTGACGGTTGATTTTTAATTTTTCATTGCAATGTGTCAAGTTCTCTTATGCTAATATTTCAAAAGAGCTATACTTTTAGCATTTGGTATAATAACACTTTTATTTAGGTATTTATTTTTAAGGTTTTTTTAGTCATGATATTTGGTTTTAATTCCATGGCTAAAAAAATCAAAATTTTAAGGTTTTTTGGAGTCATGATATTTTATCTTTAACGTCATAATTGAAAAATGTCAAAATTTTAAGGTTTTTTAGATTCATGATATTTATCTTTAATGCCATGCTTGAAAATTGTTAGAATTTTTAGGTTTTTTGGAGTTGTGTTATTTTATCTTTAATGTTGTCGTCGAAATCTATTGAGATTTTAAGGTTTTCCAGAGTATTGATCTTTTATTTTTAATGTCATTGCCAAAACAATATTGACATTACAATAAGAAATAAATAAATAAAATTGATGCAAAATCAATGCTTTTTGCTTTTGGGATGTCTTGTCATGTTTATTGCACAAAAAATTTAGTTTTTAGCCATTGTTAAAAAAAAAATAGAATTTTAACTCGAAAAGTAAAAATAAAAGAGTTGATGTAGCATCAAGTTGCGTCAACACTTTTCATTTCAACATGTTTTTTCATGTTTATTGCACAAAAAATTTGGTTTTTAATGGAATTGCAAAAAAATTTAAAATTTTAACCTGAAAAAAGGTGTTGATGCACCTTTGAAAATTTTCATTTTAGAGGTATTTTTTCTTGCTTTTTGCACAAAAATAGGGTTTTTTGGGCTAGAGTTCTCATTTTGAGGTTATAGTTCTCGTTAAGTTGGTAACTTTGTTTCTATTTAAATAGACAAGAATGTGAGGAGACAAACCATCAACATAGCAAGCTCATTCAATCTTTTCTGGTGGAGAAGAAATTCACATAAGGAGAAATATGTCTTCATCATCATCATCATGTCTATCTCTCTTTTGGAGGACGCACATGTGAGGAGGTCGCTTGAGTTTGACTAGCACTTTCATAGCTGCATGTGTGAAGGGTTAACTGAGGGTTTGATCGAAATTGTTTGACCATAGACTATTTGATTGAATTTGACTAGTTGATAGTGGACTATTTGACTAGTGTTGACCATGAGTTTGACTATAGGTTGACTTTAACTGTAGGTTGTTGACCATTGTTGACTTTTGACTTTTTGTTGGTTTGACTAGCATTGATTAGCAACAATTTTGACTAAGTTTGAGTAGTTATTTGACTTGTAATATTAGCACAACTTTATAGACAAGCTTCTGAATTGTAAACCTTGTTGAAAAGACAATTTCTCCTCAAGAAAAGATTGTTGGGTTTTCTCCCAATGTTGGGTTTCCTAGGGTAAAAAAATATTGTGTCTACTATGAATGGTTGTCTTTCTATGATCATTATTATTTCCGATCATTTACAATTGATATTTTTTGTGTGTAATATTCAATGATATTAGTGGCATAAGAAAATTTGTTTGAAAATCATTAAGAAATATTGATCAGATCAAATAATTGTATTTTACTACACATGCTATAAAATTTTGATAGTAAGATCAAAGGGGAAATTAGGAGATCGTAGACACTCAAAAAGGAATTCAAGGAAAAAACCTGAGAAAGAGTATCTAAGTTTGAGTATTATTATTAACCATTCATAGTCACTATTCAATGTGGAAGTGAAGGTGGACATAAAGCCACACCAAGATGATATTGATGTATTAAATATGAATCAATGGTTGCAACAATTAGAAGTTTATTTTAGTATTCACCATATAGATGAAGAGAAAAATATATCATTTTCTCAACTAAAGTTATACGGCCATGCTCTAACTTGGTAATAAAGTTATATAAAAAAACCTAAGTTGGAGGGTGATCCACTAGTAACTATTGGGAGGACTTGAAAACCAAAATAAATTCCAAATTGTATCCTATTGAGTATGTAGAGAACCGATGTATCTAATGGAAATAATTTAGGAAATCACATGGTTAGAGTGTACATGAGTACAATGTTGAGTTCAAGAAGATGACCATCATGTTAAGCATTTCCATCAAGAACCCATATGCACTCCTAAAGTTTCTAGGGGGTCTACATAGCCATCTATGAAAGCAAGTGATTCTTTTCAAGCCAAGGATAGTGGATGAGGCATGCATATAAGAACAAAATATAAAAAACATATGACAATAGAAAGGGAAGCCAAGCAGTTCGAAGTAGAAATAGTGTCAGAAAGCTTGAAAATAGGGAAAGAAGAAGTGGAAAATAAAAATGGATAGGATAAGAAGACAACAACTAATACACATTAATGCAAGGATCCTACAAACCATTAAAACCACTACAATATCGATGGTCAAATTGAGGAGAAGTGTTGGAAACTACATCTAGAGTTGTATCCAAAAGAACCACAAGAAATATGCAAAGAAAAAGAATGTTATATCCATATATTCAAGCAATTTGAGTTTGAAATCAACTCTAATGTGGACAAGAAAATTTTTGATACATCAATGCAAGAGGAGGTCAATTTGAGTGGCCTTTGTAACTAAGAAAATAAGGAGAAGAATAGACTATCCACATTAAGGTCTAGGTAAATAAGATCAAGATAGACACTTTGTTAAACTCAGGTTTACAAGCTAATCTCATAGAAATTGATTTAGTCAACAAGATTGGATTGGAGGTTTGTGATCATCTTGACCCATATCCATTGGATGGATCAATAAGGATGCACAAATCAAGGTCAACAATAATGTAGGATAAAATTTGTTGTAAGTGTTGATTTTATTGATGAAGTAGAATTAAATGTAGCACCACTTAATGTTTGTGGAGTCATGTGTGTGAGTCCCTACATGTAATTGAGGGATGTAATATTCATGTGGAGACCCAGATAATACCTCCTCATTAAGGA
This sequence comes from Pinus taeda, assembly GCA_000404065.3. NCBI lineage: Eukaryota > Viridiplantae > Streptophyta > Pinopsida > Pinales > Pinaceae > Pinus > Pinus taeda. The sequence goes on from APFE030713983.1 coordinate 6,100, forward strand.
TGGGAAATATTTCATCATCAATGTGCATAAAGGAGAATCCAATATTTCACTTGTATATGCCAACCAAGGCAAGAAGATGATTAGTTCCAATAAGAAATATGATTGAATTTTCTTAAGAGAAAATTAGTTGATGATGAGTCAATAGGAGTAAAGGGATCCTTGGAGGGGTGTACTAAAGAATAAAAACATAAACTAGAAGGTTTGTTATAGGAATACAAGGGAGTGTTCCAGGAGCCTAAAGAGATAATACATAAGGGTAAGTGGAGCATGAAATCCAATTATTTCCAAACTCTCTGAATATTGGGATGTGCAGACAATCTGTTTTAGAAGAAAATAAAGTAAAGAAGTAGTTTTAGTAGCTGTTTGAGTAGGGTGTGATTTGACCAAGCACTTGACCTTGTGGCTCACCCATCATAACTGTACCAAACAAGTATGTGACTTGATGAATATGCATCAATTATAGTGCTAAATAATATTATGCTGAAGAACTAGTACCCTCTTCCCATGATTGATGATTGTGCTTGTTAGGTTCCTATACCATTAGGTGTCATTTTTCATGATTGACATTGAAGAGCTCTAATATGTTCATACCTTTGGCTGGTTGCTAAGGTTTTCCATATTCCCAAGAAATCAAAAAGTCAAAAAATGAAAAGAGGGTATGCCCTAAAAGAAAAATCAAAGGGAAAAAGAATGAAATGGTCAAGAAAATAAAAGAAATGAAACCCAAACAAAGGACCATGAAAGTGTGCAAGTCCAAAAAGCCATTACTGTTTTATTTTTGCAAAAATCTGATGGTATGCAACTGCTGATTCATGCACCATTGATGAATGGCAAAATAGCTTAATCTTGGTTAGTTCATGTTTGAATTTACTTGTCTTAGAGATAGAAAAATAATACCTGTCCAAACTATTCAATCTTGGCAGGTGAATAGCTAGGAGCTCAACTACTAAATTTGAGCCCTTGGATGTTATAAAGGTAGATTTAGATAGGATTCCAATGAAAAGAAAAGAAGATTGAAAGGGTCTGCTAGTCCAAATGTACCCATAGAAAAAGAAGAAAAAATGTTAGATACAGTAGGTTGGGTAGGTAGTTTTGGTGTTGCAGAAGCATGCTTATGGTTAATTTTGTTTCTCAAAGATGTTCATCTAATTGATATCATAAGCACCATGGCAGCTGTTTGGTCACAAATCAAATGAAGCATGACTAACTTCCCTTCACCCATCTCCCAAAGTCAATTACTAACTTCCCCCAAGGATATTGAGATATGCTCAGTGCTCCTAAATCACTCTATTTCATGAAAAATCCTAAGTAAAACTCTATTTTACTAAGGAAAAGAAGCCACATTTCTTGTGTAAGATCTTTGTTTTCTCCTAAGCCTAAGTTATCAAACTTTATAGCTTGGTACTTCTTCATAAACCCATATTAACTACTAATAGTATTATATAAATCCCTATATTCTTCCCCCTACCCGTATTACGTAAACATATGGAAAAACCCAAAAAATTTAATATCCCGCCCTGATTAATCTATAACCATAACACTATATAAACGAGGGTTTAATGGTTCAGCTGGAATACATTAAAAACCTCTGTCGTGCAAATGTTCAAAAGCTAATTAACACCTGGTTAATTAATAGTTTAATCACCCCGACAACCAATGGAAATTGCCCCGATATATTTAAATCAACGTTTATCATATGTTGGGCCCTACGTCGCAGCCCTTCGCCAGCTCCATTGACCGCTAGCCGTCGGATCTGGGCCTGCCCATCCAACAACCCAGATCTATATCGCGACCCCCTCCACTGCTATACTTTACCGCCCGGGAGCCGGTAGTATTACCGCCATACCAAGGAAACATGGCACCCTCCCGCACTGTTCATTGCCCCTCCACCCAAAACCACCTTAGCCCAAAAGCGGTGCGGGCTAATACCGCTTACTACCTTCTGTTGACTTCGCCTGTTGACGTCACTCTGCTACACGACAAACCATTCCGTCATGTTGGCGTCACCCAACCGAAAAGCGCCAAAAGATCCCCATAAAGTCAATTTTGTTAAAAGGTCCCGAAATGTCGCTTTCGCTCATTTTGTATTCATTCTCTGTGAAAACTGGTGCATGTAGACCACGTCCAAAGTAGTTGCTCGACCATACAATTCGCCACCCAGCCAAACAAAGTCCACAGTCTTGTTCTCCAGCTCATCCCGCAACCTGCAAAAAACACAGTTCGTCTTTAAAGACAGGTATTTACCTTAATTCTATTTCCAAACCCTGTGGATTTCAGTTTTCTCTGCAAATTTTCTAAAGGAGCCAAATTCGAGTGGAATTCACTGTGCCGCCTTTAAATAAATGCACCAGAACCACTGTTGTTTTGCCCATTTGCCTGCAGAAGCCCCACCCCCAGTTTAAAAATCCAAAAAACAAAAATGGAGGCTCCCATAGCCCTCAATGTTGCACCTCTCAATGCACCACATAAAGACCTAGAGTGGTTGCCCTTGGCTGACAGAGACTTTCAAATTAAATACTTAACTGGTGATAAAAACCACCTTCAGGCATTTTGTGAAATTAGGAACAGTCACCAAAGTAACTTTGATCTCTATGGGATATGGGAATCCAACCTGCCCATGTACTACCTCCCCTCAGTCAATGTATTCCCTGATATTATCCACCTATGTTGTGCCAATTATGAACCTACGCAGAGAGTAGTTATGTCTCCCATTGGAACTATCCTCTTTTATATAACTCCTGAGTCCATCAATGAGATGTTACACTTCAAACCAACTCAGCCTCTGGCTCCTCTTTCTATGGGATTCTTGCTTGAGCAAGGCCCTAAACTGCCCAGTTCAGAGATAACCCGGATTACTCAAACGTTTATGAAACCAGACTGCCAGCACAGATGCCCACCTCCATATGTAGATGTCTGGTTTGATGAAGTTGGAAAATTCATTATTGATATGATATCCTATATCCTGGGATTTAAGACAAGTGAATATGTTGATGAGACCACATTAGTTTTTTTGTCCATGTTTACTCCAGGACAGCCCCCTGCTATCAAATATGACTATGCTACATTCATTTCCAATAAGATTCATGACCAATTATTGAGTCTAGACAAAGAAGGAGTCTTCAAGTACTCATCCTATATATATCATATGTTCTTATACTATCAAACAGACAGTTTTCAATTTCCTATCAGAAAATTGGATTCCAAAGGAGAGAGAAGGTCTGTGATATTTTGGACCTCAGTTTTCCACCATGTTTTTGACTCTCCTTACACCTACTGTGAATTCATTGACCTATTTATACATCCGGTCTCCTCTGTACTGATGAGAACTCCTCCTCCTAGACTCTCTGGTGATATGTAGAAGATTTTACAGCTCTCCAAAAACTACAGAATAGGTGACTGGTACTTCTACCAGAATCACATTGAAATCAGAATATATGGCTGCGAGTTGTGCCCTTATAAGCTGCCTAAATACGTGCCTATGAGATTGTTTGCACTGGAGTATTTCAGGAAAATTATCAATGCAGATTTAACTCACTTTCACAGTGCAAAGAAAAAGGCCCAGCTAAGAATAAAAAACCAGTTAGGCCCCTTCATCATTAACAAGAAGGAAGCCTGGGTAGATGCTGATAAGATATTGGGGGAAGAACTTAAACTGAAGAAAGGTTCTTGGTGGGTACCTTACGACCCAAATGGCTTTATAAATGATAAGAGAGTAAAATACAGGCTATTGTCCTATAAACATTCTAGGCTCCTTGAAATAGATCAATTTGCCAATCAAGATGAGTGGGTAGAGGGTACATTGATAGAGCAACTTACTCAGCGAGAAGTGATGGAACACGCTATGAAAAATCTTGAAAAGACTCTTGACCTGGACTCTTTTGGACAAGTATTTTTCAAGATGCCCCAGAAAACTGGAGTGGGTACATCCTCTGTTGGAACTTCACAGCAACCTCTATAGGAAATCAATGCACCAGATATAGGGTCATCAAAGGGAAAGGAAGTAGTAGGCACAGAATAGCAAGCAATGACAGATCATCCAGCAACATCAAAGGAACAGGACCAAGGGAAAATTCCCCTTGCCCAGACCAAAGCACCAGAGATACCAGATTTACATACTTCTCTAAATGAGGAAAAAGGCAAGAAAAGAGACAGGGGAAAGGCACACCTATGAGCGGACCAGTAGAGCAACCAGGGGAAAAAAGGCAAAGACTTAATTGTCTATCTGAAGAGGAAATCATTGAAGAAACAATAGAAAGTCTAAGAGGTGAGAGGGAAACCAGCCCATAGACATCCCTGTTGATACAAACATCCACCAGCTCTCACAGGCACGACATAGAAAGGCAGCATAGTGTGGAAGTTTCATCCACTAGGCCGCAAAGCAAACAAGGGTCTGATATTAAAAGAACGTTCACGGACATAAAAGCCCAAAATGATCCATTGAGGCTGCAACTTTACAATCAATTTCTCAAAATGACCCCCACCAACCAGAAAAGGTTAATGTCTGCATATAACATTAAAGAAGGTAAAATAATCTTGAGCCACTTTAAGCCTGAAGTGCAATAGTCATAGTCAGCAGCCGACTACATCAGGACAAATCTAGAGGTCCTTGCCAAAGACATTCATCCAATGGACCAGAGTGAGTTGCACAAGCAAACTGGAGAGATGGTCTACTCCACACTGGCAGATAAGGCAATGTTGGCTCACAAATTGCAAAACTCATTGAAAAACACCTCTACTTAACTAGATTTGGATAAGGCATCTTCTTTAGCCAAGGACATCAGGATAAAATCCTTGGAAGATATTATCATTGAGCTGGGACATGATCTCAAAGATGCCAAGGGCATAAAGACTTTGATAAAGAAGAAGGAAGAGGACATTGCTGCCCTCATGAAACAATTAAAGCCGCCCTCTACTATGCATCCACAAACCACAGAAGTGGTACAATAGAAGTCAGAGGAGGACATGATGGACCTACTTATGAGGATGAATGAAAGATTAAGTGAGACAAAAAGGGCATTGGAGAAAGTATTACAAGAAACGCAGGGAGAGTCAACCTCCCAGCTGCTTGAAATGACTCCAACAGTCACAACTGCTCCTCCTACAGGTATAACAACAGTACCTCCCACCATCCCGGCATCAACAACATAAATCACCACAGGTACCCCAGCAACAGCAACAAGCAACAGTATTGGCATGACCAAAGAGGAGTTAATAAAAGGCATGGAGGAATTAAAACTCCAAGTGTCAGAGTTGAAAGAGGCCAAAGAAAAATTGGCAAAGCTAGAGATAAGCTATGACAAATCTAAGATGACTGTACCAGAAAAGATAAGAGAGGTTAAAATGTTAGAAAATAAGTTAAAGGCATTGGAAAAGGACCTCTCCTTAAATAAGCCTTTGGCAGAAATCAAAGGCATTTTGTGGGCTAACATCAATCAATCTATTAGTAATATGTGGAGATCTATTTAGGTTATATATGAGCAGATTGATTTGATAACAGCAACCCAAGTGGAAATTCAAAAGGCTAGAACTTTATTAGGACATATGCCCGAACAGGCCAACAGGCTAATAGATTTTTTGAACACTAAGACCAGTGAAGAACTAGCAACACTAGACATCAGAGACAGGACAGGCACCATCGTAACAATCAAAAGAGTTCTAACCATTAGAACCTTGATGCAAAATTTGGAGAGGAGGTGCCAGGACATGCAAGTGGAGATAAATTCTTTTGTAGAAAAATTTTCAGTTTTGCATGAAAGGGGCTTGCCAAGTCTCTTGGGGAGTAATGAACCCCTGCTAAGACAAGTTGAGTACACACACAGGTTAAATAAACATGCTGCTGATCAAGTAAATTCTTGATCAAGTACTTCAGGAGAGAAGGCCCTTCCAGCTGGCCAAACCCTCTACAATAATTTGGAAAATCTATTTTATATTGAACATGAAGTGAAACATCTTTTTACAGTCCAACCTAACTTCTTCAGGTACACAGACACTGATGAGACTTTGAGAAAGCTACAAAGACATAAGTTACCAGAAGAGCAGT